>JAJEKV010000018.1:17262601-17549613 GCA_021234155.1 Isoetes taiwanensis
GATTCTCAATTCTATTGCATCCGTACTCCTTAAGAAGCTGTCAAACTATAATACTCCGTCTAGTCACTAGTTTAGATGCCTATACAGAGGTAACCTATTATACTGAGCATATGGAAAATATATTTGGATGCAATTGCCAGAATTAAAAAGCTGCCAAACTATAGTATTCCATCTAGTCACTAGTTTAGAGGATGCCTATATAGAGGTATCCTATTATACTGAGCTATACATAGACCCTATATTCCAAGAAAAGATAGGAGGCTACATATAATATGACAAATATATTCTGATGCAATTGCCGGAAGAGATTACATAATAATGAAAATGAGATGTTTCTTGCTGAACATACAAATAATGAAGCAGCAATAAATGCAATAAACTCTTCTTTGAATTTTAAGAGTACGCTTTCTAGGTTGCCTCCATTGACATCTAACATGTAACATATGTGTCCACGTTGTTTCCTCAGAGGCAACCTAGACAAAGCTCAATTTGATCCAAAGTATTTGATCCAAAGTATTTGTTTGATAATGAATGCGTGAATAATGTGCCAGAGGAGCTTACATGCATCTTCTAATAATTTAGCTATAACTGATCAGGTGGTTACCAATGGTGTAAAACATTCATATGTGATTGCCATTGCAAAGAGGCAAATACATGCCAAGATCAAAGAAACGGAGTTTTGAACAAATGGATAAGGCAGATATATCAAATTTAATCGCAGCTTGAGCAATTGTGATACAATGGGGCATGACAAGAGAAGACGTTTGCGTCTCTAAAACCGGTGGTTAAAAAGAATTTGAAAAACATCGGCTGAGAAGTATTAGTTCTTACCTCTTACTCTTTAAGCTTTGGTAAGCTTTCAGCAATAGTTCGCTACAGGATCAAGATCTGCAAAAAAAAAAAGAGTAATATGTACTGTCATAACTCCAAACGAAACAAGCTAAGAAAGACCAATAATTGATGGTGCACTGGAGACATAAAATTTGTGGGTTTTTGTTGGAAAACGGAAAGAAACAAGTTAAGGAAGTCGTTCGAATCTATATGTACTTCCGGCAACCTGGTAAAAATATCAATCTAAAACAGCAAAACAAATATCAAACTAAAACAGCAAAACAAATACTTTTATTTACCTCTATTCTGAAGCGAAAAGCAAGGCTGACTGGAGAATGCAAAAGGCAGGCGTTGAATGGCAGGATTTTTTAGGGCTATCTGCAACGAAAATGCTAATTTTCTGTGACCCATATTTTCGCAAATCAAATATACCGGGAGAAAATACGCCTCGTGAAGATTCCTAGATGGGAATTTTCTAAGGTGGCGGCAAAGTCGCGGCACCGTCGAGTTTGGTGGAGCTGCAAGAGAATTTTTGAGGGATGTATTTTCTCGGAAGTAATGAACACATGGTTCAAATTGTCATTGTAATGTACACATGTTAAAATTTCCACTATAATTGTGCCATGTGGCTTGCTTCCTACCCTTTGGGGTTGCCCCTAAGGGACGCTTCACATGTAACAAAAAACATATTCACATGTTACTTTTTTTTGCCGGGCGGCTCAACGTCCAAACCGTTGGACGTCAAACTGCTCCAGCAGTTCCTGATCGACCGGCTGCTTCAGCGTTTGGACGTCTTGACCTCCGTTTCCAGTAATTTTCGGTCTTCACCTGCAGCAATAGGTAAAATCTTGAAGCAATCTTGAAGTTCGGTGGTGCAAAAACAGTGATGGAGTTGCAAAAACCGGTGATGGTGTAGCAATCTTGGAATCCAGCATGTGAACGCCTCAAAATTCTTGCCGGAGACGTTCACATTGGGGAGGAGCCGGAGACGCTACATGTGAGGCGTCCCTAAGGGGGGCAAACCCTCGTTCATGTGGGTTTGTGGCATATTCTAAGTTTATGCTAATATATGACAAGAATTTCTCCAAACCCATTATTGACTGTAAACTGGCGGTGGCTTCTGTTGCTGTGTAGTCACTCTCGAAATCTGCATTCTCTCTATGAGTAAGAGTACTAGGCCATTCACCCAATAATTAGGTATTCTCTAGCTTTCCACTGCAAGTCTAAATCAAATTTTTCCTCTCTAGTTGTCTATTATGTAATATCAATATTCTTTCTTGAAAGAGAAGAGATGTGAAATTTAGTGCTAAGATTGAAGGCCAAGTTAACATCTTAGCAAGCATTGATGCTAACCAAATCAGGCCCAAGCCTAATTGCTATGCTAATCTAGTTTTGAAAGTTGATGACATGTTCAGCTAAAAGCTCCATAATCCTTACATTGACTAAATAGTCTTCTACCATAGTGGATATGGCATCAGTTATGTCTGAGATTCGAGGTAAGCATGGCCAGGATTAGCAGTTGCAGGCTGCTATAGTGTTCCAAGTGTCCTTTTCAGCATAGTAAATAGTCTGATATATGGTACAAACATCATAACTAGCCATTTCTGCAGGCATTAAATGGTAGCATTAGGTTTGGCTTCCCCCTAGCTTTATAAAAATCGTAAGCCATGACCTGCATGTTGTTGCAGAGATGGTCTTGAAATGAATGCAGCAATGTGTATGTACCATATGTTGTAGGTTTTATGGTAGATAATTCAGTGGATATCTTGCAATTGGAGCATATATTTGGTTGTTTCTTTATCAATGTGTTTTTGTTTTTGTTTTTATTTTTGTTTTTGTAGCCCATAAGCTTTTGCTGTAAACGCTATTGTTAGCATGCAGATACATTATTGGGCAACAACGACTCTACAGCAGATATGAGGTTTTGATGTTGTTTGCAATGATCTAACGTGCAGAACTTGTGTACTAGAGGTACTGCAACTATCACCATAGAGAAAGCAGGCTTTTGTGTCTGCTGTATACACTATATTCATCTACTGTTGCACCAAGCCTTAAGATCAATGAACTTAAAGTACCTACAAAATTAGGACTTAGTGCTGTTATACATGCTAGCTATAGCTGGACGGGAACCTGTCCCATTTTCCTAGATTTTTAAAACTTTCCCATCTCCCTAGATTTTTAAAACAGCATCCATTACTTCTTATATATTGAAAGAAGTAGCCGGTCTCACAGGTTTGCTTAGTAGTGCTGGTAAGGAAAGATTTATACTTTTTATTGCTCTACTGATGGTGTCAGATATATTTTTCTTAGTATACTGATGGTGCATGTGAAAGGAATGGATCTTGCATTGGGATCTATGCAACGTGGTTGTCTTCATTTATGTTTTTTTCTGATACTATAAGAAGTATTATAGGTTCAGGAGGCAATGCCAAAAGTTTGATCTTTGTGCACATAAGTCTGGATGTGGAATCTCATGCAGAGACCATAAGAACGTTGAAGTTTGCCCAACGAGGCAGATCTGTTGAACTTGGTTCTACATGTGTTATCAAAGAAACTAGTGGTGCATAGCCTGAAAGATCAGGTGTGTTTTCATGGGTATCCTTGATCGTGAATCTTTAAGACCATGCATCTATTTGCTTCTACCAAAGGAGAACCTTTCTTTGATTAGCATTCTTTGTTCTTGATTATTCTCTCAGAATTAATCAATACATGGGTATCATGGAGTTCTTGGAGGTCTTTTTAAGGTATGTGGATAAGATATTCCTCTTACAATGAATGATTTTTCCCTTTACATAGATTGAGTCCCTCAAGGCCGTCATTCCAAAAGAAAGGGCATTGCAATGGTTAAAGAAATCAACTCAATTTTAGATAATGCAAGATTAATTCTGGAAGAAAATCCCCAGAAGACCAATTTGGTACGGCACATCACATGGTCGAAGTAACAAGGATTTGTTAGATTATGTCTCTTGGTGTTGCTAAGTTGATGCTGAAGCATGTTCTCATATGATTGTACAGACACATGAGTCTTTCCTTTCTTTTGGGTCTGAACAAGAAATTCAAATTATCATCAACAAATAGATCCATCGCAACTGAAGATTCGTAAAAGTTGTTTTGATCACATGAGCATAGGTGCCTTTTTTATGGAATTTTTAGGATGGAGATACTGGATCAGATAACACCAATAATGCATATGTTTTAGAATGGCAGAAGACGAAGTGTACATTCACATCATTTGAGCCCTTCATTTAGTTGCCCCAGAAGTCATTGCGACGAAGGTTCTATGCCATCATTGACAAATTCCATAGAGTTTATGCTAAAAGAGTCCAACTGATGATTTCAGAGAAAGAATTTCATGCTTCTATTCCTGGCAGTTTTTTTAGCAACTCATGTTCAAAGCTTCAAATGCAAAAGAGAAAGAACAAAAAGTGATTGTCATGCAGTATACAATGTTGACTATATTTTGATTGTTTTTAATTACTAGTGAGAAATATTGTTTCACAGGTCCTGAACATTGAAACAATAAATGAGGCTATGGGAACTTGAGGAGGCACAAAAATGTAGAACCAATTGGGCAAGTCCGAAGTATCCAAATCAAAAGCACAGAGTGGAAACTTGGAAGGAATACCAATGTTCATTCTAGATGAAAGCACGATTACTGGTATCCCTAGCAAAGGAATTTACCATTGGAAAGCAGGGCTCTTCATGGGAAAAAATCAAGGCCAGAAACTGGTACCCAGCTTGGATTTCTATTCTCTTGAGCAGTTTATATTCTGCAGTTATGAACTGGTTTTCGGGGGGTTCACCTCTATGTTAGGGGCATATGGCATGTGCGTGCTTCAGGTCGTAAGAAACCCCTATGTATACAACTCACCCTCCATAGAGACCCCTATGTATACAGTCTTGTGTTGTCGAAGCAGAATACCCGATTCCATACTTTTACACCGAGTCTAATCCTAATTTACCCTACCCTTAACCATAAATTTACATTAAGTAGATTATTCATCTAACCTACCCTCTACCTTACATTTACCTCCCAAATTGCACATTTGGGATTTCATTGTGACTGTAGAGCGGCTGTAGAGCTCGTTGACAGCAAGGCTGAGAGTTATAGGCATATGTTCTATAGGATCAATGTTTTCACTTAATCTACTCCCCAAATGTAGAACAACCCTAAAGACATCTATTCCACTTACAAACTCCACTACATCTATTATACACGCCCACGATTAATGCCCGGCCATAAGGTGGGACACATAAGGACTACCACCTCCCCTTTTTTCCTAATACTTGATCTCAAATTGCTAGTTAGTCGGTCACTTGCATTTGTGAGTCTCTGACCAAGAATCAAGAACAAGTGAAGACTATGTTTTATGTCTCGAAAGTGTTAAAATTTTGTAGTCCGTAACATGGACACATCGACCAAGGTTTGCATGTACGGATTTATCAACTAGCACAACTCTTTCTTTAAATTTCCATTTATTCATAACACTTGAATTAGGTAATGTTCTAAGGTTGTTAAAGGGTCAATGTTTGAAATACAACGATAATGATTGAAAGACAGCCGAAAATCAATGTTCATTCAGCATACAGTGCACTGCGCTTCAAAGACCTTTTTCTGCTGGAAACTCACCTGAAAAGCTTTTGGAATGCCGAAAATAGCCGAGAGGCAATTTTTTTCGTCACGAATTGCCTCGAAATTTTGACCTGGCAAGAATTACCTGTTCCGAAATTCGAGGGAAACCAATCTATTGGAGTGCCGTCTATGGGATCCCAGAGCTTGAGTTTTTAGACTATAGTTCTGGAATGTGTCTAGAACCTCATCCCAAAGTATAGTACTTTTGTATACCTTAAAGTAAAATACTATGTGTTCTAATACCAATATTGTAAAACTTTACGAGACAAAGAAGTTGAATTTAAAAATTGGACGCCATTGGAATCGACCTAGTACCATCCACTGACACCGCCTGCCAGAATCACCTGAAACGAGATCCTGTCATCACGTATTGCTAGGTTCAAAACCAACCTCTAAGGTCGTTGTCCAATGGATCTCGGAGTGAGAGTTTTGCAAAGTAGATACTTACTTCCAGGATTGAGATTCGGGAGGTTCCCCACGGGGGTCATCACCAAGGGGATCTCAGTGCCAGGTAGAGACCAACAATGTGCTCCATGATCCCCCATCAAACGTTCTCGGTAGCCAGTTTTGCTATGGGATCCTAGCTGTTAGGATTGCGAAGGTTAACCTGGAGCATAGAGACGGCTGAGATTCACTGGTGACTTCAACGGTGGAGGTTGTATCGGACTTGACATGCGTCAGCTATGACATAATGGGGGCTTGATTATGGGTTCCATAGGGGACTCTTGCGGGATCGGAGTGGGATCCCATTTCTATAATTACATCATTAGATCCTTGTGCGCTCTCAAATCAAGGATTCCCAACTATGCATTCTCGACAGCCGAAAAAACATTTTTTTGAGTCCCTCGGATGTCATATTGCATCGGGTATCGGAGAGGGATAAATTTTTTGACAGGAGAGATTAATAGGTGAATATAGTAGTGTTGCAATCATCAACATAATTTGATCAAATTGTGCTAGAAATTTGAGGTACTACATCAAAGACAATGCAAACATAATATGCAGCAACATTGTTTCTTCAGGTAATGATCCTCCAGCAATCTGCATCACATAACAAAACATCAGACATATCACTACTTGTATGAAACACAAGTAACCATGCATAAAAGTTTGTTGATGGAGACATTAGAAACATAACGGACTGTTCCAGGAGCAATTAGGATAGTATCCATGGGCATGTATGAAGCAAAATGTGAACTTGGTCTAAATAGCAATACATTTGGTCCAACAAATAATTAAAAAATCAAACAACAAATTTTGAGAATAAAATGAGCATTTTGGATTATGGCACACTGCATTTGATGCTAATTTCCTTATTAAAAGTCGATTTGCTGGCAAGTCTTGACTTTAGTCAAAATATTGGCATCCTATATTGTTTGCTACAAACACCCATCAAGGTAAGTGTGAAGTTCCTATAAATACCCTAACACCTAAGCATGAAAATCCCTCCTAGTCACCCATAAGGTTTGTACGTGAGATTCCTTGATGTGAATAGGCTTAAACTAGAACCGTTTCATTTGTTTGTTACCATGACATTCTGCTTGCTTAATGAGGAAGTTTGGTATCATGACGATGTGCTTCTGATACAATACTGGCATTGCTGTAGGCCATTCCGATACGTTAATTATGAAATGATTGCCTATCTTCGTATGACTTCATTTACGTCAAGGCAAGTGGGTCTGTGTTCTTGCCTGATACTCTGATCATTCTTGTCAAGAATGGAAAATGGGTCCACAAAACCTGGAGAATCCGGTTCTTCTTGCCTTGACGTAGTACAATGGCATGGGGGAAGCCATTCTTGCTGCCCCCATGACCTGCAGAATCAGGGAGCCCCGTGTAGGGTCATTCCATACTATTGAGTTATCATCCCATATCGTTCTCATTTAATTCATTAGATAAAAGCCTATTTCTGCCGGCAGAAACCTCGTCAACCAAAACAAAATGCAGAAAGGGCCCATCTCATTTGCATTATCCTCATAGAATAAAACATATGGTTCTAGAAGTAGAAACCACAACTCTTGTGACCCTAAAATCGGGTCCGTTTATGAGGCCAGCATCATCCAATCGGTGAGATGTCAAAGAATATGAGGCACAAATATTGCCATGGTGATTTATCAAGCCAATTCTTTCTTGAACAATAATGGTAGAATACAAAGTTGGCATCGCTATTCCATACCAAGAAGCCTCCTTGCAATTTCATTACAACTTTCTGCATCAAATTTGGTTGTTACAATAGAAATGAAGCAAAATTCTTGGGAAGTAAATTCTATACCTCCAACGCCTTCAACCGTTGAGGTCAAATCCGCAAAGATGGATACAGTAGAACAGGAAGCGGTACACCAATTACAGTACAGAATTATTTGCAGAACCTTGTCTAGATGAGCATACACAAGAACAATTTGTGGTACTTCCTTCAACCATTCGTTTGTCACGGTTTATCAATGTTTTGATCAGCGGCAACTTTTTTCTGACTTGCCTCCAAATCTGGTCAATAGCCCCGTTAGGCTCTTCATATTCAAAATACTTTCTTACCTGAAAGAAAAAGGCAACATAAAGTTAATACAACACATTGCGCATGCTAATACGCAGACAAAAAAATTTCTCAAAGATCCATTATGATTCAATATTCAGTGCTTTAAAAACATCTGCTCTGGCATTTTTGATGCTCAAGCCCTTCCAGCAAAAGATCATTGACATCCATCCTAACTAGATTATGCCTAAAAGTCAAATCATGATCAGGTGTCACGTCATTTACTCACCTCTAGGTTATTATCTAGGTATATTAACAATCTCCGACTTGACACTTCCGTTTTACAGCCCCCCTCCTAACCATACAAATCCAGACCATACAATTTGGAAATCAAAGTGGTGATGGGGGGCTACAAAAAGAAAACTAGCCCTCTGATTAGTGGTGCTGTACTTGGCATAGCCACTCATAATGAGAAAACTTGCACACAGAAGTGGAAAAGAAAGCAGAAAGCAGAAAGAAAAGAGGCAAGCGTTCAAGCTCATTTGTTTAATTTGTTGGGATTACTGCAGCCTCCAAATATCATGTTATGAAAATGCCACTGCATGAGAGCTTAAAAGACACACAGGAAATTTGTTCTTCTGCTACTGCCATGAGGTTCTTGAGTATCATACTAGGCTTAGAAACATCTACAGTGCCTCTACTAATATACATAAGTTTCAACTAACTAATACAGAGATTATTGTTGACTTGATAATATAGCAAACATAAACTTGAGACATTCAAGCATACATACCTCACGCAATCGTTGCTGCTTTTCTTTGATAATTTCATCATCCATTTGCCTCAGCAATGAAGGAAGATAATCGGGTTCCACTGCCTTATATGTCGGAACAAAGACTGCAAACTTGCTGTAATCCAACTCATCTTCAAACGGAAGTTCAATGTCATCACTGACAATAACCGGTACGCATATACTCACTATAGCATCAAACAGCCGACAAGCTGATGGTGTATCACCAGCTGGATGAAGACAAAATTTTGAACTTCTCATCCCTTGAGCTGCCAGTCGCCTGCTCTCACGGGATTGTGTACCATGTTTTATTATCATGTCTTTTTCATTTTCCAATATTTGAAACAGTTGGTCCCGAATCTTACCACCCTGCAGTAATTAACAATTTATTACTAGCTGACAATCTTAGCAACGGCATGCAATAAGCATCCATTCTGGATTTCAAAAATTAGGGTTGACTAACATAAGCAATTACCTCTTTTCTATAACGATTCCCCATAAAGAAAAGCAGGGTATCCCTCTTCAATGTGCTATTTTCTTGAATATAGGAATTTATCCGATGGGAATATGGTAGCACCACATCCTTCACGAAAGAAGCTTGATCAGGAGCAAATCTTCCGAAATCAGAGAGTAAAAGCACGCATTTCTTTATCCGTTCCCTAATCAGGTAGAGAGCATTCGGATCTTGACAAATAATAACATGATCCCTACCGCCATACCGCTGCCAAGTTTCTTGCTTTTCCAACCATGCCATTAATTTTTCCTGCATCTTGTCATCACTATATTTGACATCTTCGTTGCTGCCTGGTCCGATCACCGTCAAACTCAGAGATGAAAAAAAGGGCACATAAAATACATCTGCCTGATCTTTATCAAAAACTCTGACATAAGCAGAGCTCCATTTCTCACCTTCCGGCCTTTGCATATCTGTGAAAAGCGACCATTCTGCACCATGCTGGTTTCCAGGGTATTTCAAATCTTTATCATCCAACACTGGACTTTTGAGAATACCTCTAGCTTTTAAATACTGTTCTATAACTCCGTAAGTAAATTCTTTGGGAAGGTCATACATATATACCTTGATACGAAAACCTTGAGATCCGTGCAAGGAGAGCTTTTCTTGTGCAGTGTCCTCATTCGGCGGCGATCTTCGCAAAAAAACCAAATTTGCCAAGCCCTGCAATGTGAGGTAGAGAAGCAAGAGCACAATTGTGACCGCCCAGATAATGGATCGGCGCCGCATGAAGCTCCAAATGGTTGAATCTTGTGCCATATTTCTCCCTTGGTTTTTGTGATGCTCTGTGATGTCATGGCCCGCCGTTTCTGAGGTGGACATTCTCTCTTCCGACGTGTTTGCCATGTCATGTGTTCTTTTGTTAGCAAGGGCCATAGATTTTTTTACCTATACACAATGACCTCGAATCAAGGATTCTGGTGTGGATGACCTCGAGACAAGGATTTTGGCGCGGAAGAAGTGCCCACACGCATTCATGTAGAGGCACTACTACACGCTCAAATCCTTGCCTCGAGGTCATTCCTTAGTTCCTTGCTTGTAGCTATTGCATCAATTCACACAGGGTCCCACAAGCTACAGATTGAGAGGTAGATGGGAGCGGCCGCAATTGTTACGAGAAGCGATACGATATGCATATTGCCGATTCTGGGTTATTGAAGAGATACTTTCCACGCTTTTGAGAGCCCCATCAATGCGTCATTTGACTTTAGCATTTCATTCTATGCTTCCACGGATGAGCCCCATCTGTGCATGACTTGGCATTATATGTACTTGAGGTTCTGGATGAGCGTCTTTAATTATTGAGCTCTCAGTAGTCATCATCATCTGCTTATATTTTCTTCTTGCTTGTCCAGTATCATCATTACTACAAAGAATTTTCTCAATCCTAGTAATAATAGTTGTACTAGGCCATTGTATGGGTCCCATGGCCACTTGGTCTTTGTGGACGTTAAAAAATCTACTATTCTATTTCTACATCCACGTTGTGGTCATGTTCAAACTATGGGTATATCCATGGTATATCTAGAACTTTGTCATGTTAAAGCCACGTCAAAAAGAGAAAAAAAAAAAAAAAGGTGTGTTAGTTGTGCATTGCCCTTACAACTATTTTGAGATGTACACTAATGATACGTGAAAGATGCAGAGAAATCAGAGAAGATGGAGAGTCAACAATGACTAGCCCAAGGCGAGGAATTTTACTTATTTCTTGCTTCTATGGACAAACATATATTGCAATATGCAATGAAGAAATTGGCATTAGATATATGATTATGAAGATAGGGACTAAAAATTTTATGTTTAGCATGTAACATGGACTTGACATCTATAAGTGCAGATTGTGGAGTAGATCCAAGTGTATAAACATCATACACACTTGGATAAACATCATACACTGTATCATGGCAATGATTAACATATGCAAAGCTAAATGATTAAAATGTTTTTTCATGTTGAATGGGAGATCCTTGTTCCTCCCATTCAATTCAAGAGAAGCAACTTAAGCGGAACACATGCAGATGACAATTGGGTCTTGATGGGCAGCTTTACACATTCTAGGATGACAACAATGGAATAATTGTCTGGCGCACTCTAATGTTGTTCTAGTGAGGACGGCAGAGGTTTCAAAGCCATTTACTCCAAGCCATAGTTTTGATCTTTTTGTTCTAGAATTGGCGGATAGGTTAGAAGATTGTCCTTCAGTTACCACAACTTCAGCAGATGCAAAAAAATGCACGTGGATTGATTAGAGAAGAAGAGATTAAAGCTACCGTTTAACATATTTGAGCCTCGAAAGAAATCAGATATGGAGCCCTAATGCTCCATCAATAGGTTGTGCATTCTTCAAGGTGGTGAGGACCTCCCGCAAAATAAACCCCAAGGTGAATGGGCGATGATAAGATTATCTAAATGGTCCTTAAGCTTAAATCTTATGGGCCATGATCGAGTCAGGTAATAGAGGTAACCTTGAGCTAGTAGTTCGCGAGTCAAGGAGGTAGTTAGGGGGATGGCCTCCTTAAAACCACAACTTATTAACTAAACTAACGTGATGTGCTACGTATTGCAGGTCAGTAAAGGAGGAGCATGGAGGAAGGAGCACATCACAAGAAGAATATGAGCTATAGATTTTGTGCTTAATTATGAACTCCTAGATATGTTGTGACGACATTATGTGTTAACTTTTATAATAATAACTATTAAGGCTATAGAATTTTGTATAAGTATGTAAGTATAGCCTTACAATTAACGTTATAAGTAAATATCAGAAGTTGATTGAATTTATAGCCTGAAATATTGTATTTATATTGTATATTTTAGGGAACATCACATTCCCAAAGATAATGATGTCCTTAGCGTTATGGTAATGTAACGAATCTGCATCAATCTTATAATATACAATAATAAGGAAAACCCCTACACAACCTCCGGTCGTGTGCATATGCAGTGCATCATGGCTAAGGAATGTTTAAGACGATCCCATCATCACCCACGATTACTTGCTCCACCTACATGACCCTCGGTCATGCGCACTCGCAGTGCACCATGGTCCTGAAGGTTTAAGCATAGGGAACATCTAGGATAATCACATCATTGCCCATGATCACGTGCTTAATCCTACATGATCTCCGATCATGCACACCTGCATCATGGCCGAGAGAACATTTAGGATGATCTCATCATTGCCAATGATCCAATACTTACTTGTATGCATCTTAGCTACGCTCTCTCAACTTAAGCACTTACATACATGTTAAAGCCATCACTTACTTGACGAGCCGACGTCAACTAAAATGGAGGCAGCCTGGTTGTCAAATTGCTCCATAAACTGTGGGTACTGTCTTTTCAAATCTTGTTTTAATACCCAAGCTGTGTCTTCTATAGCCAAGTGCTTCCACTTGACCAGATATTGAAGGAACTTTGACCTTCTTGTCTTCTTAAATGCCTTATCAAAGAGGCTTTTGGGGACAATCTCAACTTGTTCCTCTGGCATTTCCAACAATGTTGGGGTCTCAACAATCTCAACAATGTTCTGCCGGCCCAATAAGGTTTGCAGTTGCCATCTTGCCAATGTCCTTGTCCTTCATCCCATATGAATTCCCAAATTCTTCCATCTTATCAAGCCATGCCTCGGCTTCCATATCTGACCTCTCCTTCCCCGAAAACTGTCCCAACTTACGAGTTTTCCAGACATTACTCATGGCACTGTCTATCTTCTTCTGATAATCCTCTCCTAGGTCTGCCATGAGCGCTGTCTGGTTCACTCTCTGAACTTCTATCTGATCCACGACTTGGGTTATTATCTGTGCTGGAGCTCGACGGACTAGGGCTCCTCCTATTTCTTCTCTTTCTTTTCTAGTCCCTATGTGCCACTGGTGCTGCCTCCTATGCCAGTTGGTCCCCCTGCGCTGCCTCCTGAAGAGGTGGTGGAGGTGGCATAGCCCACACTCCCGAGCTCGCATGAGTGGGGTAGCCCATTGCACAAGCTACACCATCTGCTTATGCATCTGTACCAGTTGCATGTTGATACTCTGCCGACGTATCTTCCTCTTCGTCAGGTTCCCTGCCAAACAAGTTCCTAGGTAGCCAATTGCGTTGTCGGCCTTAGTTCTCCTAGACTTGCGAGGCTGAGTTTCTAGCTGTAAGTATTAATCACACATGCTTATCATTCGAAGTTATTTGTTATTATGATACTCCTATGTTGATGTATTTCAAACATAAAAGAAATCAAGATAACACAGGATTGACAAGGTTGCAATATTATTTCTATTAATCATATCAGAATTATAGAATTTAATTTTAAAAGTTAAAACAATACACTTAGTAATTCAAAACATTTGTTATTACACTTGGAGGGTTTAATCTCTCAATTGGCACTTAGACTTGAAGAACTGCTTGATGTCCTTCAGCCTGAGACCCTTGCCGATGTTTCCTATGATGTTTTGTGAAGATCCCTCCTCCAAAGCTCAAGCCAAGCTCCGGTACCCTAGTTACGATTATCGCTAGGGGGGCGTCACTTAGATGCCCTCATGCAAAATTCAGACTATATAACGCCACTGATCTCTTGAAGAGAATAACATGACCTATATTCTCGCTTATCTTGGCATGCTTGCCAAAGCCCAAAAGTGCTGTGAGGAGGGCGACAACCTCTTTTCCCCTTGTGCTGAACTCCTAGTGGAACACTACCATTTGCCCCTGGCTTAGAGCTAAAAGGTAATATCGAAGGGCTTTCCCTCGTTGGGGTCCTGCCTTTGCTTTTCCTGCCCTTGTTCCCTTCCTTCCCACTGAGCTGTCATAGATATCTAGTGCCCAGATGGTCGTCATGATCTCTCTTCATCGTAACGGCGCTCTCCAGATTGATGTGAGCTTTTTCCCTCATATTGCTCGATCTGAAAGGCTTGCTCGTGCTTGGTCCTTTGCCTGGCTCGTATAAGTTTCTTTGGATTTTTTATAAATTTTCTTCTAATATGAATGGTTGCGGCTGCTAAAAACTCTTCCTTATGTACTCATAAGCTGTCACATCTAACATTGTTTCTCCCCCATAGGAGTGCTGCTCAGCTACCTCTCGGGAAAACTCTTGGTAGGAGTGGTCGATGAGGTCTCGTTTCGTCCCTCTGCCATAAGGCCTAAGAGTTCATCTATTCTTAGTCCTTGCTCCAAGCATCATAGTAGCTGGAGGATATCGTTGGCAAAGGGGTACTCCTCCCCTTCGATGACCACCGGGGATAAGGTTGTTATGCCTATCGATGGTTCCGTGGCCCTTCTCATTTCTTCTTCATGCTGCTCAATCTGCATTTCCATCCTTTTTGCGAGCCATCTCTCTTCCTCTTTATCTCGTTCTTCCACTTCTTCATGCTGCTCGATAAAAATAAAGTCGTTGGATGAAGCATTGATTTATTGTCCAAATCCTTTACTTTGTTGATGGCCTTGAAGTGCCATGTTGCTAAAACCGGTGTTGTTTCCTCGTATTTTATCTCGTTACCTTTCCAATACTATTCTATACCAGGTCAAATTGAGCTCTTGTTTTATTAATATCGTACTTAACGTATTAATATGTAAAGTACGTATGATACGTACTTTATAAAAAAAAATGTGCAAAATTCATTAGAAAACATATTATTATATGTTATTATTATAGAATAGCGAAATTATGGAATTGTGGCTTAAAAAAAAAAAGGAAAACCCAAATCCTCGTGGGGAAAAAAAAACCCCAAAACTTCCCTCCTCTGACCTTTTACCCTAGCCGCCGGATTCGAGCCAAGAGGTCTGTCATCAGCTTCGAAGAGCCAAGAGCCCAAGAGGTCTGTCATCAAATGGGTATGTCATCAGCATTTGAATGCTTTGATCGAATGCAACAATCAGCAACTACTTACATTTGTTTGTTTCTGTGTGCAGATTGCAAGTGGAGATAACTATTCTTACATCAGCTTTGCTCTTGCTTCCTGTGTGTTTTTGCTTGAACAAATATTTCATTCCTTGATCTTAGAGATTGCAGGTGTTAATATAAAAATTGTGTATGGAGATTTGAACCTAGCTCACAGCTAGCCGAAGCAGGAAGCAGCAAGCTCAATGCCCCTAAATACAAAATCACCTATTGTATTTCAGGTCTTTCCTTTCTTTATCTTGCGGCTCATGTAATCTGGCATGATCCTCATTCGATCCCAAATCTGGTTCTTGACTCTTGCACCCTCACCCAATACTTGACTGAGTATCTCCAAGGAGACCCATTTCCCTCCCCTTGGTGGGATGGTGACTTCGCAAGATAGGACTTCTTGATCATATTGGCACATGATGTCGGTGTAGAAGGGTGTCATTGTCAATGTTGCGTGAAGGTCGAAGAGGTGGTCAAATACCTGGAAAGCTTCCTCAATAGGCACCTCATTGATGTGGTTGGTGTTGTTGTACCATTCGACGAAGTTGGTAGGAGCTATTGGAGCAGAGAATAGAGTAGAAATTGGTTTGTAAAGATGACAAACAAATTGCAAAATTGCCTAAGCAAGGAGAATACAAGTTTAGGTAAGGAAAAGGTCAAATGGAGTTCCCGTATATAGAACAGAGCTGCCTAGATTTCCATGCCCAAGTCGCCTGTTGGAAAAATCTAGGTTTTGGGAGGTATAATGGCCAATCTTACTGATTTGAAGAGCCATTATAGCTAAAACAAGGTATGAAATGGCTTACTGGGTGATTTTTGGACAACTTTGGATCAAACTTGGGCAAGCTGGGTTACTTCGCGTGAAAGGGAGTCTCCCAGATTGCCAGAAGGACTCCAGGCGTAGAGTGACCTGGGTGGACTCTTTTCTGGCCAAAACTTAAGATTTTAGCTAATCTAGGATGAACATGCATGATTTACTTAGTTCTACATGATCTACTAACTTACCTCATTAATCTAACACTTTTAAGTCAAATTTTTTGGAAACCGGGTTCCCTTGAAAGGGGGTCTCCCAAATTGGTGGTGCTCTTTTTTTTTACCAAAAAAAATTCCATTTTAGGCAAAATTTAAGACGAAATTCCTAAATTTTATTTTTCCTAATCATCCGTGCCAGATTCAGGTCCTTGGACATGACCGTCACCCTTGTGATCATGAATGGCGCAAAGGTTCCCTTCTTCAAAAGGTTGTACGAGTTTCGCCTCTGACGCCTCTTGCAATGCCTGGACCATCATCGGAATTTATTTTTTTTTTTGAAGGACGGCAAGCTTTATTCACCAAGTAAGAACTAGAGCAACATAAAATGCAAAGACAGGATTATAACCCCAGTGGACAAACCGATCCAACTGAGCACAACCACCTGCCTATGCAAAAGAATGAATCTGAAGGTAAGTATGCCAGATCAGTACTTTCTTCTCTTGATCAAGAGAAGAACAATTGTAAGCCATAACAATTTTATTTTGTGCCCACTGAAGAACAATCTCATCTGCAGTATCTACGCCCTTAAAGATAAACAACCTCCTCCTCTTCCAGATTGACCATAAAAGCCAGCCACATGCGAGATGAAAAGCTTATTTCCGTAGTTTGGGCCAAGCATCAGGATAGATAACAAGCAAAATTTGCTGGCTAGATCGAGACGTGCTAAATAGGGTCAGCAACCAAGACCATGCCTGCCGAAGCCGCTCACACAAGAAAAAACAATGCTCAATACTCTCAACCCTTTGCAGGCATAAAGGACAGAGCTCTGAAATCCGACCCGATAATCTGTCTTAAACGTCTGTAAGACTTCTCGAAGGAGTTGCTCGAACGGTGCCTTCCTGATTACGAGGTGCGTGCACTGCTGGAAGTGTCGAATCTCTCGAAAAACACGAGCGTGCTTTGAATTGGGTCCATGATGGACCCTCTTCGGCATCCTCGGCCTAGGTGGAGGGGGCTTGGGTTGGTTCTTCGGTCTTCCGCCCTTGACGAACCGAACTACTCCACCACCAGAATATACTTTGAGCGCCGCCTTTTTCCTCTCAAACTCAATATCTTGCTTGAGTTTGAAGGCCTTCTCGCCTGCCTTTTTCTTTTTTGTTATTTTCGGTAGCTTGGACCACACCGAAACCGGCGGTCGAGCATTGGAGTACGAAGGCCTCCCAACTTCCTCTTTACTTCTTCCTCTTCTTCCTCCTCTTCTGACTCAGACTTGGTTTCATTGCTCCTAGATTACCACATTCCCTCGTGACCGGTCTACACCCCGCTTTATTCTCTTCTCCCCATGCATTCTTCCCCTCTTCTTTACCTCCTTCGCCATGCTTAGCATTTGTCTTGGGTTCCTAGCCTTCCTTGCCATGCATTTGGTGCGTGGCACATCTTTTGGATTAGAAAATGCATTGATTTAAGCCAGCGATCTCCTTAGAGCCTAAGAAATTGGTTTAGGGCAAAATTAGAGAAAACGAGGGTAAAGGTTTAAAAAGGGAAAGATACTCACACATGTGAAAGAATATTCCTTTGCCATTATTACAAGAAATACAATTCAACTAGATAGATTTTCTTATTCAATGAGTTTACTTGTCCGATGACCAAGTTAGAATAGCTATCAAGTAGTAGAGAATATTCAATGCAATGAATATTAACTATTAACCATAGATAATAATCATCGGAAGTCACTGTTCAAATAAGATTAATTAAAATAATGTTCATACAGTACCCCGATATCTCGAGCCTATTCAAGAATAAGAATAGCTTAATCACATCTCTCTATGTACAACATATTCATTCATCTTATAGGGCCATTCCTTCTGGAGACCAGCCGTAAACAAAGAAACACGCAATTAGAAGATTTGTGTAGCAAGCCGGAAGATCTAATGTGCAAAAATTCTTATTCTAATGTCAAAATTCTATTTTGATTTGCAAGAAGCAGGGTCAGGACAAATGGAGGAATCTATTCCACTTCTATTAGCAACAATAAACCCGGAATCTAGAAAAGCTGGCGAAGAAAGTAACCCCAGGGCAAAAAACTTGTTCCCAGAATACCCTATCAAAACACACCTACAACAGATCCATTCCTTTTGCCTTTTTCCATCTGTGGACATATCATTGCATGTAACCACCCAACGAGGCCGATAGTAAAAGAATTACACTTAGAAGCGAGTAGATGTATAAAAATCCTCGAATACTAATTCTCTGATGGCTTCGGCAGCCCAGAAAAAGGAAGGTCACACCTGCAAGAAAGACGATCTACAACCCTTGTTTGCAAACCATGATAAATAAGATGCTAACGCATCAATGGGTTGCCCGTTCGCGTTGGACCCTTCGGGGCCTTGGGGATGGCTAGGGATTCATTAGCGAAGGTGATAATTGAATTTATTAATAATAAACAATCTCAACTTGCCTTAATCATATTCATAGAAGGTTTGCATGGCTAGGGAAGCATGTATAAGGCAACAATCATAAACACTTAATAGGGCTCACAATATAGAATAAGTAATGAGCATATCTACAACTTATAGACTTCTTATAAACATATGTTGGTGAACATTTTGCCCCCTCGGGGACATAAAGCACCATTGCCAACATTGATAAGTAGATGTTGAAATTTGTGGAACATGTTTTAGTTCTAAGAAGAATATACAATGCATGCGAATATAAAACTAGCAAGAATTATGTATCAATAACGGGATTTGAATCGTTAACGGGTTTTCTATCCTAGTAGCAATAGCGCATTTTATGGGTTTTGAACCCATTGTAACCTAGTAGTCAAGATGGCTACATATGGTGCGAGGAATAAATTAAACCTCAATGCACAAGTTATGATTAATATTTGCAAACATGAAAATATTGTACTTGCGAAGTTCATAGTTGCATGTAAAGGAACATATGGGGATATTATTGCCAATAGCTACATGTAAAGAAACGGATGGGGATGTTATTGCCAATCTAACTTGCCTTAACATTTGCCAACCTGCCCCACAAAAAGGGTGTTGATTGTTCAGGCTAACATTGTTTCCTATGACCTTCACACTAATATTTTTGCTAAGCATCAATTGCTTGTAAGAACTTGTGAAAGTTGTTAACTTTTCTCTTTACTTGGTTTTGCTTATTTCAAAATTCAGCATTTCCTTACCTTCTTTCATAGGGTTGGACAGTGATGATCCCAATCTCGATGGTGCTCAACTTTACAAGGATACGAATGATAACGTTGGCATAAATGAAAGCCATTTTGAGGGGATATTAAAAGGTCATATAAGCTCATTTTCAGATGTACCCCATAAGCATCATCAGAGAGCCGAAGAAATGTCAATTGAGAGATGGATGCCATTAGAGGAACAAGGACTTGGCGTAATGCGAGCCCAAAGCCGCCAATCTGGCCAATATCAGGAACACAGAGCCCCTAGTCCCTACCAGGACCCCGTAAGTCGGCAGCTTCATGATATTTCTACAAGTCCAACATGTCATAATGAACTATCAGACAAGCAATTTTCACAGCTAAAAAAACTGAAGAAATTTGTGAAGGAGAGGGATCATTCAGAGGAACCAATTAGCACTCCAAAGCAATTTGCGAAATCTTGGCAATCATGTAAGCAGAGGAGTTCGTCCCAGCAATGATTCAACTTGCCCTAGTAATGGGCAAGAGGTTGCTATTGGCTCTCCATCCCAAGGAGCAGGGAAAGTCGAGTTATCAGCAGGAGAAGCCAGAGGCACCCTAGATCAGAAGTATCTAATATGCATGCCATAATGATGGACCTAAAAGAGACAGTTAAGGGACTCAAGGTTCATATTGAACAGGATGGAAGGAAGCGGAATAGTAAAAATCGATGGATTTGAGAGAAGAATTACCTCTCTCAAAGAAGAAATGGATGGGAATCTGTCCACTTTTAAGAAAATAGTTCAAGATGAAGTCAGAAGCAACATAAATGAGTTATTCAAGCAAAAGTTAGTTGCTAACAAAGAATCTCAGATAAACACCTTAAAGAATCAAGTCGATAAGCATTTGCAGGAAACTTCATCAAGAGTAGAAGATTGTAAGCAATAGATAACTTCCTTTATTGTGATGCTCCCTGAACATATACGACACTCGGACGTATACATACGGGGACTTTCCCCTCCCATGGCGACCAACTCGCCATGAGCAGGGCCCTCCGTCTAACTCGGGCCATCTATAAGAAGATGCTCGAGTGAAGGACACAGAGGGGTCATTCGTCCCACGCCTTCAATGGGGCTCCTACGTCGCGGAAGCGTGAAGACAAGGTTAGCACACAGCATAATCATATCATAATTTACCACCACAAGGGGTGGCACATCCATCCAAATGACAACAACAAAGAATATGCATTTAATACCAAGGAAAAACACCCAAACCCATGGTTCTACCCCGGCTTAGACTCCAGTGAGGATCGACTGACGGCTAGGTCTCAAGAGATCAGCAGACCGAATCTTGACATGGTGTTGGCTGGCATAGAACATCGGCTAGGGTTGTCCACTCCATCCGCCCCTCCTGTGCACACTTTGCAGATGAGTCCAATCATGCTATGGCGTCACTATAGCCTTCCGGACACGCAGACTCAAGGTATCACCCTTCGAGCCTACTACAGGGTTCATGAAGCCCCGTCCGATGAGGCAGGCAGGGGGAAGCGTCCCCTTCCGGGATCGGTGGTTCCATGGGTGAGCTAGAGAATACGTGCCGCATCAGCGACCCCCGCATCCGTACCCAACTTACTCACCCTAAATCTACTCAAAGTGCAAGATGCTCCATACGGATCACGCCTCTACACCCAGGGAGTGTCATACCCATACCCGCCCCTCACGTGGCGGCCATCGGGCCTAGCCCCATGTAGGAGTCTCGGGGAGCCTTTTATGTTCATGCAAGACCCCACCCCACTTGACCACTTCCGTCCCTTATTTGGTGCTAAGCAATTCCATAGCATCCACGACTTCGGTGGTCTCTTGTGCACATGCCGCATATAATGGGAAATCTGAGGGGATCAACCTAGGAGTATACTACTAACATGGCTCAGAGGTCTCTACCCCCCCCCCCCCCACTTAATTCTCCCATTTCTAGAACAATAATATGCAAAGAATTATCAATCCATCCTTTAAGAGCAAAACCAGAATCAAAGATAAAGAGAACTCACCTTTGCAATCAAGGGTTAGTTCCTACAAGTAAAACACAAAGAGAACAGAAGAAACCAACACTACAAGGGCCCAAAAGGGGCGCTACCCTAGAATTCTCAAGCTATACTAACCACCCACCTGAGTTCCTACTGAACCCGTTGTCATTTGGTGCTTCCATCTTCCTTGGACTTTGCGCTCAGCTCTGGCTACACAGGTAAAGGTGCTTGGCAAGGTGGGCGCTCAGCTCCTGCTTCTCTTGGACGATTTTGGGAGAGATGGGGGTGGTGATCCACCTTGATGGCTCTAATTAGCATCCCCCATGCTGATCAATCGAGTTTGGCCAGGTGGCGCCTTCCCAAACCATTAATTAACTCAATTAATCCATTTAGATATTAACTCCTTAATTATAGGTTATTATCCTTAATAATTAAATTAGCATAGCTAATTTAATCCCCTTTAGGTCAACCCCCTAGGTTACAATACCCCATGGTGGCGTACCTTTACTGGGTGACGTGTCAGTATATTTATACGTATACCATATAAATACTTGGAACGTCACATTCTCCCCTCCTTAGAAATAATGTTGTCCTCAGCATTGGGGTTAGATATAACAATAGAAAATTATATTAAGAAGGAAGGTAATTCCTTATTTCCGAAGGTAATACATTGAAAACTTTAAAGTTTGAACAGTTTAAACACCGAGGTGCATTTCATATGCCCATGGCAAGCAAAAAGTTCAAGGACCGTAGTCCAATACCAACATTAGCGTAACAAAAGACAAGAGGTGTAGACAAAATAAAACTGGAGAACGGGGTCATCAGCAACCCTGTATACATGGGCAAGTGATGTACTGCTCACTGGCCTGCACATGTCAACACATCAGTTTATATAGATAAAATAATTAAGTTGTGGTTGAAGGGACCACCCCCTATAATAATTAAAAGAAAATCTATCTACAAGGGAACCTATCATGCCTATGGTTTGCTTATCCGCTAATGCTTTTTCGGTCATGTCTACATTGACGTGCGTCCTAGGGAACACGGAAGTAGCCGCCGAACTTCTTCAACTAAAGCTTGCATTTCCAAGAGGAGCTGTTGAGAAACCTCCACTTACCCGGGGGCGGGGTTATGCCATGTGATGGAGTAAGGCATTGATAACCATAATTTATCATGAAGGGAGACATTTCGGAAGATTCGCGTAGCATTTCATCGGCAAGTGTTTATAGGAAAATTCATTTGGGTCCTCCGGATAAATATAGTCGACCCATTGGGATTGCTAAATGCCACATCATTTCAAGTAGCATAATATCCTCTATAATGCGATTAGAAGGCGCTTCTTGTGGACCATCCGTCGGGAGGATGATATGCCGATACTCATAGCGAGCTTGGGCCGGATGGTGGCAAAGAAATCTTTCTTAAGCCAAACCGATTAATTTGGGATCCTCGCCAATAAGGATACAATAACATTTTCGTGGCATTCCATGAAGGGAGTGCAACTCCACACATAACCGTAGCATAATATCCTCTATAATCTATACGTACAAGAAGATCTCCTTTGCAAATAGCGCATTGGATATCGATATGGGATACTCATAGCGAAGCTTGGTCTGGATGGTGGGTCATTAATTTGGGATCCCCGGGATACAATAACTCGTGGCATTCCGTGCAACATGGCAAGAAGGGAGCCATTTTTGACAATTTGTCGACCACTACCATCAATGCATCGTATCCACGGAGAGTACGTGGAAGGCCTACAATGAAATCCATGGTTACCACTTCCCACTTGGCGTTAGGCACATCCAGAGGTTGCAACTCACCTGGAATTCTTAATTGCTCAGCCTTGGTTTGTTGACACACCTGACACTGCTTAATGTACCTGGCAATGTCCTTCTTCATCGAAGGCCAAAAATAACTGGAGCGGATCTTAAAGTAGGTCTTCATAAAACCTGCATGTCCGGCTATAGGGCTGTTCTGCGTGTCGTGGAGAATTATCTTACGTACTCCTGAAGTCTCAGGTACACACAACTTATCTTTGTAATATAATAAGGGGCCTTCTTTTTTATACGAACGGAAAGCTTCGCGTTCTTTATCTGTGCGTGCTTCCTTAGTCAAACTAACCCAAACATCACGGAATTCGGGATCTGTGGCCAATGTCTGTTCTATCTGTTTTCCAAACTCACTGGTGAGCGTGGAAATTGCATTACAATGGGTTCGGGTTACCAAGGGATGGCGTGACAATGCATCTCCGCAACCACATTGTGTTTCCCAGGCTTATACATAATATCAAAATCATATTCCTCGAGAAACTCCATCCATCTTCTCTGACGGAGATTGAGATTGGGCTGGGCTGTTAGATAATGGAGACTCTGATGATCCGTATCCAACTGAAATCTTCTACCAAGAAGGTAGTGTCTCCATATGCGCAGAGCACGAACAATGGCTAACAATTCCTGATCATGGGTAGGGTACCGCTGCTCAGTTTCGCTCATTTTCTTCGAATCATAGGCAATGACCCTCCCCTCCTGCATTAGGACTCCACCGGTTGCAATCTTACTGGCATCCATTGCCACTAATTTATCCTTTTCAGGGTCGGGCAATGCTGACGTTAAAGCATCTTTAAGCTGCTGGAAACTTTCCTGGACCTTCGCTTTCCAATGCTCAATCCAATCCTTTACCTTCTCGTGCTTTGTAAGATTAGTAAGAGGTGTTGCAATCTTTGCAAAATTCTTAACAAATTTCCGATAATATCCTGCTAATCCCAAGAAACTTCGGACCTCGAAAACATTACCTGGAATAGGCCATTCCCTTACTGCCTCTATCTTTGCCGGATCTGTAGCAATTCCCTCTGCTGAAATGACATGTCCCAAATAATCCACCTTCGGAGTGGCAAACTTGCACTTAGAGAACTTGGCAAAGAGTTGATGACGTCTTAACTTTTGTAGGGCCAATCGAAGATGTTGCTCATGCTCCTCCAAAGTTTTACTATAGATGAGAATGTCGTCAAAGAAAATAACAACAAAATCATCCAAGTATTGTCGGAAGACATCATTCATCAATCGCATGAAGGTTGCGGGGGCATTAGTTAATCCAAAAGCCATAACAGTAAACTCATAATGCCCATATCTAGTGCGGAAGGCAGACTTATGAATGTCCTCCTCCTTAATCCTTATTTGATGATATCCGGAGCGTAAATCAATCTTTGAGAAATGCTTGGCCCCTTGCAACTGGTCCATCAGATCATCTGCCCTAGGCAAAGTGTAGCGATTCTTGATGGTATGCTTATTGAGCTGTGTATAGTCAATACACATCCTCAAGGAGCCATCCTTTTTCTTAACAAAGAGGATAGGAGCGCCAAAAGGCGAAACACTAGGGCGAATGAAACCTAGGTTTAGTAACTCCTGAAGTTGCTTCTTAAGCTCTGCCAACTCAGGGGGACTCATACGGTACGGGGCCTTACTGGTAGGCTTAGTACCTGGTTCCAAAGCTATCTCACATTCTACTCCTCTAAAAGGAGGAAGCTTTTGGATCTCATCTGGAAAAAGATCGCTAAACTCTCGGAGAAGATTGGCAATCCCTTCCGGCAAGGTATCAACTACTTGCTTCTGCTTGGCATCTGACTCAATGGAGGCAAGTCTAGTAATGCAAAGCAACTTATCTTTACGTATAGCCTTATCTAACTGCCTGATGGTGATAGACTGCATAATAGGGTCTAAGGAGTCACCTTTTATAGTCACGCAGGCTCCGTTAGCGGCATTGAAGGTAACTTCGGTTTTCAGGATCTATATTGGCTTTTGCAGATGCCAAGAATTCCATACCAACAATCAGGTCATATTTGCCAATATCCATTATCTCGGCACCCAAGGCAACTGGCGCACCTGGCAACTGCATCTTAAGGTTAATGCGACGGCCATGCGTATGTCTGATCTTACCACTGGCTAAAGTGACAGGCTTCGGTCGAGATCTCAAAGTTTCAAGCCGCAATTCCTGGGCCATTCTAGGAGAAGCAAAATTATGTGTACTACCCGTATCCATCAGAATTATAAAAGGTTTGCTGTCTACTTGACCTATAGTGGAAATAACGGCAGGCTGACTTTCAGCATTGCCGGTTTCAATGGCTGCAAGGATATGGGACTCACCATGAATGTATTCGGGAGCCTCCTCCTCGACAGGTAGTGTTGACTCGAGATCGTCCCAATCGGGGTCGGCCATGGCCGGTATGCGATACGTGTGACATAAGGGCAGTTCTGCATGAAGTGCCCGGGCCGCATACACCTGTAACATGCCTTATCACGGCGGAGCTGTTCTCGAACCTCTTTAGGAATAGACTATAAGAGGTTCCGAACTTCCTTATCGACATTGTTCGGTTTGTCGGACATGTTGAAGGTGACTTTCTTTTCCTGGCGGCCGTAAGAGTTCTGCTGAGAGGGCCCCGGACTTGGCTTAACGGGGTTTATAAGGTGTGGGACGGGTGGTGGCTGCAGTAAGGGGCGGACGCGGTGCTTGGTTTCTTGGTGTGTCCTCCTCGAGGCTCAATGCCTTAGCCTCAGCCTCTGCAACTGATTTCGGAATTTGCATCTGCTTTGATCCAGATGCTTGGCTCTGGCATAGCCCTTCCACCAAATACAGGCAGCTCCTGTAAGGTTTGTGGTGGCAACCTTTCCTGTATCCTTTTCTGTCATGCCATAGGATTTCTCAAACTCCTTCATCTCGTCCAACCAGAACTCTGCATTCAGTCCGCCCCTAGATTTCCCATGAAACTGGGCCAGTTTTCTATTTTTCCATATACTTGTTATGGCCGTATCAACCGTCTTACGATATTCCTTGTCCCGGCGCTTTGCATGGTCACCGGACGATACAGATGACCCAGAGGACACAGAAGTGGCTGATTGTGAGGAGGTGGCACTATCCCTAGAGGAACTGCGATGACGTTTGGAATGGCGCTTCTTTTGTGCAGGCACGGGGCCTGATTCAGGTGCAAGTGGATGCTGTGGTGGTGGGCTTGGCGGCAACGGAGGTAACTCCGGTCCATTCTCCTGTACATGTTGCGGTGGGTTGGTATTCAACACATAAGTTTGTAACTCGACTAATTGCCTCTTCATCAACATAAGTTCTTGCTCAGGTGTTAGTCGACTGGCATTCGAGGGTGTCTGCCAGGCGGCGTTGAGTGCACCATCTATATTGAGTATAAAAAGGTATAAGCAGAATTACAGTGACATCAAGTCTCATAAAGAAGATCATTTCGGAAGAGTACAATAGAAAAGATCTTTTTTTTTAATTAATGAGAACAGTCATTACATTGAAAGTCATTACAACTTAGAGTTATATAATACAGAGGTAGACACTTTACATTGGGCAATTTTTCAACTCAGACATAACATAGAAAACAAAACTGAGTGGACCAGGCCTAGGGGTTCGCGAAAGGATACAAGATAGAGTAGCGAATGCTCTCGCGTACAGCTCTCACTAACTTGTAGCGAGCCCAGGCCTGGACGATAACAGGTTGGTAATCCAGGGTGGGGCTGATGATGAGGAGATTAAAAAGCCTTCTCAAAGCATAGAAAATATGCCACAAGTGATCGTTGGCGTCAGCGAAAGCTTCATGCCTTGTCATGTCCCAATAGTCCCATGTTCGGCGAAGGGTTTGCTGTAAGTCCTCAAAGGCCCGTTCTCTGAGAATGTTAACTACTTCTAAGCCTTTAGCGGGGTCATAGGGCTCTCCTCCTTCTTCTTCAGGTTCCCCTTCCTCATAATCACCCCCATCCCTCTCGGGGTACTCCCCGTATCGTTGGCCATAATCCTATTCTGGAGGTCCTGGGTCGTCCCTTCGGATGTCATTTGTGATCCTTTCCTCAAACTCAGCAAGATCATAATCTGCAAGACAACAAGAATGAATATACAATGCTGAACAGTTTCTTACACTTGAAACTCTAATAGACACAAGGAAGTATCATTGGAGCAAACTATTTAATTGTATTCATCGATACAATAATCATAATTCATAAGAGAAAGGCACATATATTATAAAATGACTAAGGAAGATGCCTAATCAAAATTTTACAGCTGTACGCAATACAAAATGCGTAATACGACTAGGTCCCTCCTCTTCGTCCATAGGCTGAGGAGGAGGCCGGTAGCGCATCAAGGTAGCACTAGGGCTAGCAGAGAGGGCGGCTCGAGCTGCTGCCTCTGGTGGCAAGCAGGTGGCCAATGGTGCCGCCACAAGAAGTCGCATGTTAGCGCAGCCCGCCACGTCCCCCAATGCTGCTATGGCCAAATCTCGGCGGACCAATGTAATGGTGGTGGCGTGATAGTCTATCTTCTTATGACCCGCCAAAGTGGATATGGCACGAAGCGCCCACCAAGAAGCTTCAGAAGAAGGCCCTAGGTTCTTGGAGAAGAACAATACCTCACCTTGCCGAAAAGCTGAGAGAAAGAATCGGGGCACATGGTTGCCCATTGCCCTAATCTGAGGATCCCTGGAGGTCTTCGCTTCTCTTTCTAAGTTGACGGGGATCTTCTCCTCCTCTGCTTCTTCCTTGTCATCCCTAAGGCTAACCTTGGTGTCCCAAAGGTCTTCCTCTTCTCCATCCACCTCTCCCATGGTGATTTGCAAAGGCGGATCGGCCAGAGGAGGCCGCATCTGAGCTGCAAAGTGCTCCTCCGGAGGCTGAGGTGTGTCAGTCATTTAAGAATTGCCGAAGTGACAAAAGAGTCTCAACGGGCTCTAGTTCTTCTGGCCGGTATGCCAACAAGTTCTCAACTGGTGAGGGATGCACAACCGGTGTGGTGAAGTCGAGGAAGTCATCCTGGCAATACTCCGCAAGATCATAGAGGACCTCTATCTTCTTGCGGCCCCGCATCCCAGCAATGACGCGGTAGGCCCACATAATATCTTCAAGAATCAGATACTCTTGGTTATTCAAGAGTACCGTAGGAAGAAGATTTAGCCCTTCGAGCTTGAGGGCTTTCTCTCGACTTGCAGGGGCTTCAGTGGCAAGTTCCCTCCACCTTACAAAATCCTGCTCGTCGACGACTTCATCGTCTTCTGGGTCAGGAGGTACAGGCGTAGAGGAATGCTCAGCAGCTATCTCCTCATCCTCAATATACTGGTCCATAATGATGGCCAGTGCAAATCGGGCCTCAAAACAAGCTTCCCGATCTATTGTGACAATGGGGAGGTCAGTCCCTCGCCTCCTTATGCCCTTAATGACATTTCGGGCATGCTCATCACCCCCTAACATCTGGAGCAGGGTGTGGAAGTCGAGATAGCGCTGTGAATCGTCGTCGTCATAGACACATGCAGGTAAAATCTCTTCACCGTAGAACTGAAGGAAGGCGGCATAATCGGGATGCGCCTGCATATTAGAGATGAGGTCTACCTGCTGGAGAAGATAAGGGTGAAGAAGGTCAAAGGGGACCGCGGGGTCCCAATGCTCTCCATCTAGATACCACTGCTGTAAGGTTGGGCGATCCATAAGGATGAAGGCGCAAGAGAGGAGAAGGGAAACGTGAAAAGCAAGAAGGGAAATGAAACCCTAATCCAAAAAGGGGCTTTATACTTTTCGGCACGTTTCCCAAAATTGTTATTAAAGATTATTATTTAATTAATGTGCAGGAGTTTCTTCTACCTACTCTAATTTATCATGTCTTTGATAAAGAACGTTTGCATGGAGCACTCCAAGCATTGCATCTCCAACAAGATGAGGTTCTTTAAAGATGTTCTCACAGTAAAAAATGACCTTAGTCTTCAAGAACAGAAAATTATTGTCAAACTCTTTAGGTTGTATCACTTCCCAACCTCTGCAGTAAATGTATGGCAGCACCAAAAGTCTGAACTATGATTTTAGCTTTATTTGCCTCTAGTAAATGAAAAGGGTGTGTGATGACCGCCACATTATCCCAGCTGTTTGAAAAGCTTCCATGATTGCTATTCTGAACTTGAACAAGTCCACCATATGTAACTGTGATGGTCTTTCTAGTAAGCTTTTATATTCTAAAAAGTTATCTCAAATCTTTTCATATGGCTGCATTTGTGGCTTATATAGATTAAATACTGCAAGAATATCTCAGTTGCACTCTAATTCAGCTGTACTATTTTGTTGAAAATAATGGTATCTCGTTCCATAGATGGACTTTATCTTCTAGTTGGATGGCTTTCCTAAAAATACAAAGAGCAGGCTTCATACGAACACATTGTCTTATGCAAGATAGTGCATATTAGGCATTGTTTGACTTTATTGATTGGCTGTGTAAACTTCTTATTGTTCTCCTGCTAAAGAACATGGATCTCTAAAAAAGTATTCCTGTTTTATTATATAAACGTCTTAATTGAACCAAGGTTACAGGCGTACGATCATGTTGCTGAGCATATTGAATATAGCACTCTTGCATTGTCTTAAACGCATACTGAAAAATGGATCTTGCAATTATTGTCTTGTGAGTTCTTAAGCATGCTTATCTACACATTTCTATTGGTCAATACTCTATTGGCGTAGTTGTAGGATCTGTTCAAAATTGTGTTGGTATGAACATTCCTTTATTTTGTGACTTGCGTTGAATGGTTAAGATACAACCTATCTGCATATTTATTTGACCTATGAAGTTTGATAATGGGTTGACATTTACTCTGCTGTATGTGTTTAAATTAAAATTGAGAAATGGGTTGGCATTTCAGCGGTTACTTCTTACGGATAATTATGGTTTATACTCAGTCGCATTCGGATGTTTGTTGACACAAGGCATGATGACACTTGTCTTGAATAATGATTGCATCATGGGTCAACATGCTTTAAGTATGGCCTCTAAGATTCCCCTTTTATACCTATGGGACCGATAAGTCTGGCCAGACTAAGGTCATCCTTATCTGAGCTGGATGTCTGAGCCTAGGCCTTGGATTCTCGTCTTCGGACTTGGACTTTGGCTTTGGTTCAGGCTTGTATATATATATATTTTTTTTAAATTCACACCAAGTGGCGGAAAAAATATTTTTATATTCACAACTCCAAAAATTGGATCTTTACATAAATAAGTCCACAAAAATTTTACAATAGAAGATAGATGGTCGCCTAGTCACCGAAACTCCCCTCGGATCCTTCGTGCTAGCTGGAGGTCCTTGGGCATTATGGTGACCCTCTTTGCATGTATAGCGCAGAGGTCTGTGATGCTCCTTGAACATATACGACATTCGGACGTATACATACGGGGACTTTCCCCTCCCATGGCGACCAACTCGCCATGAGCAGGGCCATCCGTCTAACTCCGGCCATCTATAAGAAGATGCTCGAGTGAAGGACACAGAGGGGTCATTCGGCCCACGCCTTCAATGGGGCTCCTACGTCGCGGAAGCGTGAATACAAGGTTAGCACACATCATAATCATATCATAATTTACCACCACAAGGGGTGGCACATCCATCCAAGTGACAACAACAAAGAATATGCATTTAATACCAAGGAAAAACACCCAAACCCATGGTTCTACCCCGGTTTAAACTCCAGTGAGAATCGACTGACGGCTAGGTCTCAAGAGATCGCCAGACCGAATCTTGACATGGTGTTGGGCGGCATAGAACATCGGCTAGGGTTGTCCACTCCATCTGCCCCTCCATTGCACACTTTGCGGATGAGTCCAATCATGCTATGGCGTCACTATAGCCTTGGGACACCTTGGACTCAAGGTATTACCCTTCGAGGCCTACTACAAGGTTCATGAAGCCCCGTCCAGATGAGGCAGGTCGGGAAGCGTCCCCTTCCGGGATCCGCAGTGGTTCCATGGGTGAGCTAGAGAATCACGTGTCGCATCGGCCGACCCCGCGATCCGTACCCAACTTACTCACCTAAATCTACTCAAAGTGCAAGATGCTCCATACGGATCACACCTCTACACCCGGGGAGTGTCGGACCCATACCCGGCCCCTACGTGACCAGGCTATCGGGCCTTGCCTCCTTTGTAGGAGTCTCGGGGAGCCTTTAGACCCCACCCCCACTTCACCACTTGCGTCCCTTATTTGGTGCTAAGCAATTCCATAGCATCCACGACTTCGGTGGTCTCTCTTGTCTGCAGCCGCAAATAATGGGAAATACAGGGGATCAACCTAGGAGTATACTACTAACATGGCTCGAGAGGTCTCTATCCCCCTAATTCCCCATTTTTCAGAACAATAATATGCAAAGAATTATCAATCCATCCTTTAAGGAATCAAAGATAAAGAGAACTCACCTTTGCACTCAAGGGTTAGTTCCTACAAGTAAAACACAAAGAGAACAGAAGAAACCAACACTACAAGGGCCCAAAAGGGGCGCTACCCTAGAATTCTCAAGCTATACTAACCACCCACCTGAGTTTCTGCTGGACCCGTTGTCATTTGGTGCTTCCATCTTCCTTGGACTTGGCGCTCAGCTCTGGCTACACAGGTAAAGGTGCTTGGCAAGGTGGGTGCTCAGCTTCTGCTTCTCTTGGACGATTTTGGGAGAGATGGGGGTGGTGATCCACCTTGATGGCTCTAATTAGCATCCCCCATGCTGACCAATCGAGTTTGGCCAGGTGGCGCCTTCCCAAATCATTAATTAACTCAATTAATCTATTTAGATATTAACTCCTTAATTATAGGTTATTATCCTTAATAATTAAATTAGCATAGCTAATTTAATCCCTTTTAGGTCAACCCCCTAGGTTACAATACCCCATGGTGGCGTACCTTTACTGGGTGACGTGTCAGTATATTTATACGTATACCGTATAAATACTTGGAACGTCACATTTATAGCTGAGAATAAGAAAATGTTTGGGGCAGGATCTATTCGTACCTTGAAGAAAGACCTCAAGGATGATTTTGATGATGCTCTTTTGAAAAACATAGGATATATTCAAAAGGAATTCAATTCAAAGTACTTACTGCTGAAGTCAGAAATGAAGGAAACAAAATAAAGAGAACAAGCACACATTGCATTAATTGTCAATAATGTTTTAAAAGAGACATTACCAGAAAACCTTGGAATAGAATTAAAGCAAATGAATAAGAAGATTCAACTTCCAGGTATAGAAACAGCAGCAAAGATGGTCGCAATGTAAACTACGAAAGTGCCAAAGACGATCTCACGAAATTAACTAAGAAGATTCACTCTCTTAGGGAAGAAAGCATGCGAACGGCCATGCAAGTGGAAAGTTTGCAGAAGCATTATCATTCAGAATTTAACAGCCTAAAAGAAAAAGCCATGGGAAAGGGAGATGTGAAAGCCAAAATTGAACACTTAAAGGAGTTGAAAAATGGAATGAAAGTTGAAAGGGAGAGTATACAAAAACTGCTCAGCAAAATGAAGGAAATAGACAGGAATAGAGATTCTGATATTAAATGGTTAAAAGGGATGGTTGGAAAGAACCTTAAAAAAGACAGAAACATCCCTGATAATGAGCCACATATTGAATTGCTTATAATGGAAGAAATAGAAAACTTGTCCCAGCTTTGTTATGACCAGTTAGAAGAGGTTAAAGGAGGTATTACGACTTTGAAAGATGGTTGCAAACATTTGCTTCCTTACCAAGCAAAGAGAGACGAGCATCAGGAAGCTTATCTTCAGCTCTGATGCTGCAGATTTTTCAGCTGCGTTTCCACTAGCGAAAGCCCTATTCCTCCATAGACCGTGCCCTAACAAAACTAATGAGCATGGCGAGAAAGGGCCGAAGTGCTGCCGAATCGTTCTGCGGTGGCCTTTGGTGCTCAAACCCCTAGCTGGGTCACATAAACTGGCCAGAAGCAGCCTGGGCGCTTAGGCGGTGGGCACAGAAAATCCTTTGCTTCTAAAATCGACGGTAATAGAAAGACCTGCCCCTCGCAGATAGGGGCAACCCAACGAAAGGGGAGATCCCATCTCCACCTTCCGTGCAGCTCCCCATAAAATCCACATCGTCCAACCATCCTCAGGGGTCCCTCAAATCCCAAAAATCCACAACCCTAAACAAAGAATATGCCACAATATTCTCAAATCGTGGTTCTCTATATATCCCTCCCCACACTCCCCAAGGGATGCCCTACGGGCAACCCAAAAAGTAAAGCCATCCAACGGCCAAGAATTTTTTCAAATAAAACTTGACAACCTCAAATGACTTGGCCAGTAGTTGGGTAACTTAATTGCCTTTGAATTGTGTTTCTTCTTTTTCTAGGGTTTCCATAACCATTTGAAAAAGGAAACATTTTAAAAATACCCTCGTACTTTGTGATATTTATCAAAATGCCCCATTATTTGAAGAGGATGTGGATATTTGAGTTAGAAGGAGATGTTAAAAAGCAGTTTTATCTGACTAAGGTAAATGATTTAGAGGAATATAGAGAACAACAATATCTTCTTTCCCATATAGACAGAAGAAATCGAATGCAACTAAGGTTGCCTTCGCATTCACTTCATACAGAGACTAGCAGGTGGAATGGTACTCCTCGAAATCAGAGGTTTTGTCATGGATGTTTGGAGCTAGAAATTGAGACAGAAGAGCATGCATTTTTGACATGTGCTTCATATGCTGATATTCGAGATAGATATGGCATTCAAGCTACCACGCTAAAAGATCTTTTTAAAATGCCAACACACCTTCTGAGTTCTCACGTGAAGGCTATCTGGAAAGAGAGGAAAGATATAGTGAGTCTCTTTGAATTGATGAATGACTTTGAACCTACTTATGCTTTAGAATGACTGTTTTGAACAAAGATAATATGTATCTTTTTGCCATAGAGGCCTGGGGGCCTAAATAGCTTGATCAATACATTTACTACTACTATTTTGATATATTGTCAAAATGCACCTAGTCAAAATGCCCCATTATTTTGATATGTTGTCAAAATGCCCCTGAAATGTGTTATAAAGCTATCAGAGAAAGAAGAACAAGAGCCATCTTTAGGGTGGATGGCTTGAATGAATTATGGGAATAAATTTCTAGAGCTGAACCGCTTGAATGAATTCCGAAGCCATCTTTGCAAACTTCTAAATTGTATGAATATCTTACAGGTTTAAATATGATTGCTCTTGCCAATATATTACAGGGCGGACTGCAATCTGTTTGTGTAAAAAGAGTTTTAAAAATGCTTGCTTCAACCAATTTGTTCTCTCTTTTGCCAATCTATTACAAGGCCCGACTGCTTCCCTTCAAATAATTCTGTATTTAACACTGCAACATTGAAGACCCATTGTTCTCCAGGAGCAAGAAAAATATAAAAAGAGAGAAAGGAACATACCTGTTGAATGCACATCAAATCCGGAATACTAGGTTCCTTTCAGATCCCTGATTACCTGTGGAAATTTATGTAGCTTGATGCCAAAAATGCTCCGCATAACCAAGAAAAAGTTGTTCTTCTAAGACTCTTCTCTCGTGGCCATTTTAGGGGCATTTTGACATTTTAGGGGCATTTTGACAATATTGCAAAATACAGAGGCATTTTGATAAATGACCCAAAATATAGGGGCATTTTTTAAATTTTCCCTTTGGAAAACCACCCTATATTTCTGTATGGTTTAGGTCCGTCCGAGGGTTTTGTACTGCATTCATGCATTGATTTCCTTTCAGATAAAAACCTTTGGGCTCCGTTTGGATCTGGAATAAAATGCCATGCAAAACGTGAATGACTACAAGAGGAAATTTTTGTACTTATAGTTTACCTTGACAAAGCTGTTCTTTTTTCTCGTTGGATTACAAAATAAAAAATGTTATTTAGTAGTAGTATCAGACTCCCAGACCATCTTATTAAACATGCCGGATAAGCAACGGAACTAGTCCCTGATACTTTTATTCTCTTGAAGATAATGCCTGCTTTATAAACTCATCACAGAAAGTGTGAGACGCCAATGTTAAGCCTTTTTAAGTGCATGACGAAGTTCAATCTATCTGAATTGACGCTGAACCTCTAATTCATCCAGTACCCACTTTAACTGCAGACGAGCCATATCCCCTGAAAACATGTGTGGTCAACTTTTTATTTCCAACAGATTACAGATCTCTGATTCCCACATGACAGGAAGGAAAACAAGGCTTCACACAGATTACCGGTGGCAGAAGATTTATCATCGCTTCATAGATTTGCACAATATTATATATTTACAAGAAAAGAATGTGGCATCTAGCCTACAGCTGAAGTGGAAGGGTATTTACAATTACTGGCCCTAAACCAATAATGGCACCTCGTAGAATATCCAACTATGGTGTTAAATGACCATGCTTTCCTCCAAAGACGATAACATGGACTGTGAATGCAAATTGCCAACGTTGAAGTCACAAGACGGGCTTGAGCATAATGTAAAATACACTGTACAATTTTATTTATCTGCCAACAATTAGATAAAATCAGATCCTTCCCTGATTGCACTTGAAATTTTGAAAAGATCAGACAATACCTGAAGTACACAAACTTGTTTACAGGTTTCCATAAATCTTCAAGTAAGAACATGTAGCGCATCCTATCTGCAACTTTTTGTCAAAAACTTGCAATGCACATAAAATTAACAAAATGAATTCCATACAATACTGTCTTACCCCAATGAACAAGCTGAGCAACGTTTGCTTGATGTCTAGCCTCTGTAGCTTTATAGTTCTGCAGTTAGATTTGAACCCCACAATTTCAAAGAATCTCGTTATAAAATCGTTGGAGAAATCGTTGTTCCATTGCAGCTATGTGTGCCATTCTTATTGATGCCGGATTATGAACATTGAGAGCAGGTTGCTGTAGCAAGTTTATCAAAGCATGGACCCTAACTTGATCACCTGCTTTTGCATGCATTTGGACCAAAAGCTCCAAAATTGGCACCTGTAATATGTGTTTGCTCAATTGCTGACACTTCCATCCACTTGCATGCAACTTGGAATAACATTCTAGGATGCTTACCTCCCAGATGCATTCAAAGTAAGTGGTGGCATCATAATCCACAATAAGACGGCTTGCTTGTAAGATTTGAAATGCCACGTCATAAGCTGGAGTCGGAAGACATTGGCATAAGACCACAGCCTGTATGCGAGCACCGATTTCTTTGCAGGCAGATATCATCCTTCTTATCTGCAAAAGACAAACATTCAGACTCATGTACTCTTGAAGGACTCAACAGCTGCCTCATTGAGCCAAATGCTTATCTCCTTACCATCAAGGGCGTGAAGACATCACGCCTCATGGAGGAGGCCCGTTCACAATAGAAACTGCTCACGACAGCACCAGCCTGCCAACAGTAAATTAAACCCGTAAAACAGAATGAAACTTAAACTGAAAATAGCTCAAATATATGAAAAAAAAGACTGGAAAGGAAGACTTGTCAGATTTCCAGAGTCAAAAAACACCTGCAGATATAGTTGAAGGGCCTTCAAATAAGACTCGTCTTCAAATGCCATGTCAGCAAGGCATAAAAACCAGCGATAACCAGACTCCATGACGCTTCTTAAATTGGTGGGTATTTGAATGATCCTTTCTAGCAATGCAGAGAAAAGGTTCCTTCCAGATTTTGGGGAAATTTTAGACAAGATTGAATCAATGGAACTGGCAGTGACTGAAGAAGTACCAGCTAAGAAATGAGATAGAAGTCCAAAATCCTCAACCACCAGAGACATCTTAGTTAACTTTGCCTCAAAACACTGTTGATGCCAACCAGCTATTAGGCTTAGAAGCACTGTTAGAACATGGGAATTGGATATCCTCTGCAGAAGAGATGTGGTCCCACAGAGCGATTGATTCATTTGAAAACAATCTAATGCCAAAGCCAAGAAAACCTCAAAATTGTGCATTATGTCAGATCTTACTGACGTGATACAGTCAGACGAATTAGCTTGTTGCAACTTAATGCATCCAGGCAGCAAATTACTTAAAGACAACCCCAACTCCAAGGCATTTAGCAATTCCTTGCCCAATTGTCCATAGGTAGACCCATTTTGTGTCATTTTAGAGTTCTGATCTGCTAAGTGCACTCCCCATAGACAAAATTCTGATAACAAAGCCCACATCTCCTTGTCAATCAGGGTCAGAATTATATATTCAAATATTTCAGAACTACAAAATGTGTAACTTTCAACTGAAATTGGCAATTTTGTCACTGATCTATCCTCAGGACCAGGGGTCACCTTTTCCAGTAGCCACAGCAAGACTTCTGTATCAAGATCTTTCGGATCCAAAAGTCTCGCCAGCTCGCACAGGCGATTCGCAAAGTTATAATAAGCTTGACCATTCCTCATAGCATTCAAGGCCCAAGACTGCAGTATGGATGCTATACCACATAACTCACTATGATAGCGGTCCAATGCCATCTCATCGCCTTTCTGCCCATGCACTTTCTCTTCCATTGTTAATTCATAATCACGTCCAGAATCTGGAGCATTGCCTTTGCTAGCCAAGCTCTTTAATCTGCACAGCTCCTCGTGAGCTTGTAAGACATAGGACTCAATTTCAGAGAGATTATTCTGTTGCAGAAGATTCAAAAGCATGGGTCTTTTATTATCCAACTTAATATCATCTAGATCTCTCATATTTGGACTCCTTCCAACATCCGCATCTGCACTCTCATGCACATCCATGCCCTTCTGTTTCCTTAGTTTTTCTACCTCTTCTTCAAGCAACAAACCATGTTCTACTGCATGTGACCAATAAACTGACTCGCCCAGCATGCAGCATACATACCTTGCAAAATTGTGTATCCTTGATTTAAAACCGAGCCCCAAATTACGTTTGTCCACAGCATTTGGATTAAAAAACCATCCAAACTTTACTTTGCCCATCAATTCCAGTAAGAAAAGGTAAGCATCCTTCATATCTTCTGGTTGATCTGTCAAACGAAAAAATGATTCAAAAGAACCACCTTCAAGGACGCTTCTTAGTACATTACAGGCAGCAAGCTGGCTTCTTATAGTAATGGGAAGAGAAGGGTCTCTCTCTAAAGATAGGCAATAACCTGATGACAGATGCCTCTGAAGTATATCCTCTGCAACAACTTGCACCAACTGAGAACGCTTCGAGTATATACAGCCCACAGATTCAATCACTTTGGCTTTCTTAAGTGACTTACCAAAAGCGTGATTGCTTACTGCCCCATCATTTGGAACCTCCTGGGAAAGGTCATAGTGGTTTCCAAGAAAAATATCATCTGGTCCAATGTTAGGTTCCCCAGCTTTTCTTTTCAAATGTTTATAGTCAACTTTATTCATTGGATCCCGATTACAAAATCTGATGGCATTGGCAGGAGATATTCCATTCTCAAGGAAAAGTTGTGACCTAAAATTTGACTTCTCCATAATTTGTACCTTTGACTCTGGAGTTGTGTTAATGCACTTTATAAAGCCATTGGCTTTGGGTTCTTCTCCACTACCATAATCGTGTTCATCACAAATCTGCACTTCTAAATGCTGCAATTTCCGAGCATGCCCCCGATGTTGTTCACAGTCAAAGGCAAGTTGTTGAGCAGGAAATTGAGCAAACAGTTTACTTATAGATTTTTCCCTGGCATGGTTATCTTTGTTTCCAATATCTGCATTGTCTAAAACTGCATCGGAACCTACAAGTGCCCTGCAAGCTATGATGAAACCAGTAAGCCTATCCTGGGGTAAAAAGGAATCTTTAGCACCCCCGTTGACTAAGTTACAACTAGATAAATCTGTACACTTAGCAGCCCAATCTTCTGAGCTACATATGTTACTTACCATCTGGCCACACCTATTAAACATCTCATGCGCTTTTCTTATCCTTCCTTGCATGAAATGTGTTTCAGCCACATCAAACATTACTTGAGACATTAAAGCATCCCCAAGTTCAAGAGGTCTGTGAATCTCTTCTATTCCATTTTGTATATTATCAAGTGTTTGCTCCTCATTTTTGTTAGATTTCTTCATCTGCTTTTTCCTCCCATTTACAATTCTTTCCTCTTCTAATATCCTTTCAAGAAACTCCAAGGACTTCTGCTCTTCCTCTGTATCCATTACAGGACAGCCTCCGTTGGCTACTGATGCAGTCTCTGAAAAGATCTCATCAAAATCACTTGTTCGGAGGAATGAGCTTGAAGATGTGTTTCTTAATGTTGACCTTAACATTGAAGAGGCCTTATGAGGCCGGCGTAGAGGGGCGACGAATAATCCATCGGTGTAAGTTGCATTGGTGCATTAACAACCTCTCCTTGTCAAATTTCGCCAAGGCCTTCAGCAGTAACAGCTGATGCTGTGCCATGACAAACGTTTCAATCTCAGAAAGTGAGAACTGCATGGCTATCACCACCTTCACTGCCTTTTCACATAGCACAGAAGCTGTTCTACCAGAAGCTCTGCTTGCACCAGAGGATTCCGCCGTTGCATCCTGGAAATAAAAAAGTATTATTAACATTATCATCCCACATCATTATGGAGTAACACATCTAACACACTGCCAAATGGAGAGAGGAGACGGATGAATTCGAGCTTATATGTGGCAGATGATTTTAATTTAATCACAGAATGCCATTACCTGAGTTGTCTAGAGAACAATAATATCAATGGCTCCTCTATAGATCCTAGGTTATGGGCAAATGGAGCTTTCTGCATCCAACAACTTATACCTATTTAATTCTATACCATACACAGTTCAAGGTTTAGCACCAATGCCCTCACCAGGCAAGCCTGTACAGCCCATGGAAGGCACAATACCAAAGAACAGCGATGAAAACTGCAAGCACAAAAGAACGGGTGTAAAATGTAAACATTATGCATGGCCCTTTTGGCCAAAAATGTCAAAGAAATCCATACATTCTTAGATCAAAATCTCATTACTCTCTCATTACTCGGATATGTTATACATGCATGCATTGCTTGCATAAAATAATACACAGGAGTTGTTAAAGCTGTATAATAAACCTCTTTAGTTCTCACCATTATGTAAGATGCTAAGGAACCATCAAAACCTTGTCGGTTGAAAGTTCAAGCCCACACATCTAGGCTTAAATTGGACGTAATATGAACACTCCAACAGATATAATATTATTATCATATTGTTGCAAAAGCAAAGCTTTACTCGGAAATTCTGTTTAAAAGTATGCATCCAGTGGTCTAGAATGGAGCAGAGAGTTTTATACAGATATACAGGGTAAAATACGCCCTTCACAAGGTGAATGTGAGCACGAGGCAATCGTTTTATATAAATTTTTCTGCTTTCTCTACCCTTGCGTGTGACATCCCACCTGATCAAATGGATCCATCTTGTAATCCGGTGAAGCTACATATGATACACAATTATAAGTCCGTCTCCATAATGCAGTTTTGACAGTAGTTGTCACCACTTGGACAGTGCGTATTTAATTAAGTGTACAAACGTTTCTCAAAATTGGCCAAATATATAACCCAACAACAACAATGCAGATAGCCAAAAAAGGAGGACTCACCTTGACAGTGCCAGCCGACACAAGCTTATAATTTGCAACAGCTTGCTCCAGAAACATATTAACCAACTCTGTGGCAGTGGGAGATTGTAAAATGCCAGAGCGCAGGGCCTCCAAATGCTCATCCAATCGATGAGGTAACAAAACAAAATCAATCCACATAGCACCTGCACCAGAAACACCAGCTCCGACATCTCTGCTGAAAGCTAGTGTCTTCTGGAAGGGCTGCGGTTGATGATGCTGGGGCGGCAAAGGGGCAGCGCCAGCCCCAGAGCCTCCCATGTTGGGCAACCTAATAAGGAATCAACCAATGCAACGGCGCTGCTTGCCGTTTTATTGCAGCGTCAAGGGGCAGAGGCGCCGGAGGCAGACTTATCATCTCTACTCCGCTCTCTCCCTTTCTTTTGTTATGAGAGTGCATAAAGAGGGCGATGCATCCTTATATATTGCAGAGGTCCCTTTGCGGCACGCAGCCGCACGGATTCATGGCCACACGCACATTACCTATATGTCGCTTTCCGCATCTCGATACCACGTCAGCTTCTGCCACGTAGACTCGTCCCTTCTAAACTCTTTCCCGCCAATTCTACTTATAATGGGCCCTTACGTGGGGTGCGAGCTTGGCGATCCCGATAGCGGCTTGGCAAACCGGCCCGCACCTCTCGTAAGGGTCCGTGGGGGCGCATATTTTTTCATGTTATGGGCTAGATAACGTCCTCCCACAAGGCGTTAAGGTTTGCTAGTTCATGAAACCGTATGTTTATAACATAAGGTTTCAATGGTTAATGGGGTGTATTGTAGAAAAATGTGTATATAAATAGGGCCTAAAGGAATCTTTACGATTTCATAGTTTATTTCATTGGGTTAGATTTAGTACTTAGGTTAGGTTTAGCAGGAGTAGATGAAAGGGAAGAAAGGGCGGGAGCATGCGGATGCGGCTCTATTTGAATCGGGGATAGAAAGGGAAGATCCTGAAGCAGATGCAGACCGATTTGTTGGGTTATGACGATGTTGGAGCAGACACCAAATCCAGGGGCGGCCGGGATGTCGATAAGGTGGGGCGATGGCATGAATATGATGTTTCCCTTAAGCCTTATTCCTGTTTTGAATAGCTCTCTTCATTTTTCATTTGTTCCCTGCTATACACTACCGAGAAGCATATGGTCTGCAAGCAAAGCATGTTGAAAGGAAATCGTATGATTGGTTTTTCATTGCATTGACTTCATATCGGATATTCTAGGAGTGCAAATCTTTGGCCCGGTTGCGTATTTAAAAAGCTTCATTCATTTAGGGGGAAAGTACACTCTCGCGTGGCGATTGGATTGTTTATGAACGAAACCATTGATAGAATATAAAGAAGGATGTGGAAACTGTATATGGATTACAGGTAAGAATGCTTCTCATTGTTGTAAACCAGATTTGTGTGTCATATGCGTGCTTGTGGAAGAAAGAACTGTAAAAGTTATGGGACAAAGAATGTGTGGTTGCATGTGCATGGGAATAGGCCCTGCCCTTTGGGCGGGCAGACTGCTTGGAGCTGCGCATTGCGCAGGGGGTTCAAATCCCCAAGTCTGGTGTCTGTTGCTTCATTTTGCTTGCAGCTGCAGCTTGTCTGTTGCAGGAAGGCACTATCAAACAGCTGGATGGACGCATCAGCCGCCAAGATAGAATCCTTATCTTATCCTCCTGCTGCCTAGAAGCATGATCCGCTCCTGCTCCATTGGAGACATCTTTAGAAGCCTCAGCCGTTCCTGATTTAGTGCAGCCAGCAGGGGCAGTTGCTATGTTGAGGTCAAAATCACATTCAAATTCTTGGCAATGGATGTCAAGGGGCCCTTGAAAATAGAGCCACATCAGCGTTTGACCCCATTGCGCAATGACGTGTACGCATGGGATCGCACTAGAGGGCATATACTTGAGAATATTCCCCTATCTAATGGCTGGGAATTCACTAGAGCACCCATCAACGATATAATTATGGCCCAGGAAAATGGCTGAGTGGCCATGTGGCCAGGAAATTAGAATACGCGTCTGGCGATCGCCAGGAAATTCTCGCCACATGGCCACGAGGCCATTTTCATGGGCCATAACGCCGAGGGGAGGACGTTATCGACCTTAACGTCCTTGGCCGAGGCATTTAGCAGAGACGCCATACCCAAGCTTCACTCCGGCAAGAAATCAAATGTAAGCCTCTGTTTTCATAACAGAACATATGATGCAAACAGAACATATGATGCAGCGACGAGCAGGGAGGCTGATTTAAACAGAGCATGGGAGCCGGATTTGCACAGGGCAGGCGGATTTAAGCAGGCAGGGGAGTCGGATTTGCATCAAATGAGTCGGATTTGCTCAGAGCAGCTCATAATCATTCGCTTGTAACATCTTCTAGCCTTGAATCTGCGGGCATAAGTTATGATTTTGTCTCTCAGGAGATCCGTGCAGCAGAAGATCCTGAGTTTGAAACTTTCTACACCAAAAATATTCTTTTGAACGAGGGTATTCGTGCTTGGATGGCGGCCCAGGATCAGCCTCATGAAAACCTTGTATTCCCCGAGGAGGTTCTACCCCGTTGCCAGTTCTTTAACCTTTTGCCAGTTCCTTTTTTGTATCAGAAGCTCCAGCTGCGGTGGTTTTTTATTGCATAGCTGTGCACTGCTAGAAGCTCTGTTTTAAAACAGAGATGCCACACCGGATCAAACAGCAAAATCCGAAAAAATGAAGCGCAGGGCCGTTCAAAAGACAGAGAGAAGCCGGCTGGAGGCCGCCTAGAGATCTGGCTATGGCTTGGAGGCCGGAGGCCTGGCTATGGCGGGCTTTTGCTACGGCGGAGTGCGGCCCAGAAAAAGAAGTACATGACAGCAGAGCAGAGGATGTTATGGACATAACATTTTTGTTATGGACATAACAGTTTTGGCCCAAAAGTTACTGGATATAACCTCTTAGAATAGACGGCTGGGATTTAATCCTACGGCTAAATGCAGAGGCCAAGGACGTTAAGGTTGTGTTGGAGCAAATTATCTTTGTTCGATGCTGCTAGCTGCCACATGGCACGATCTCTGCAACATGCAAGAAAGCATAGCTGTGTGGAGCCATTTTCGGGCTTATATAGGCAATAATAAGGGTGGCCCAAAGTCATTTTTTTGCTTTAAACGGCAGATTTTTATGTAGAAACGGAGGTGGAGGCCTCCATTTGAAATCGGAGGCCATTTTGCAATCTTCCACTCTGGCAGGGCGTGCATCCACAAAAACTAGTTTAGGGGAGGGTGTCCATTGGCTGCGCACTTAAGTGCGAAACTAATATTGCAATCATGTAAGCATTTTAATGGTTATGCATATGAAATGGCAACATGCCCAACAAGATTGCCTATATGAAAAACTAAATTGCTTGCCAATCTAACAATGCCACCTCAAGTTATAAGGTGTCAAAGTGGTGGGGGTACTGGTACCACCAGGGCTGAGGTGGCAGCCCCATAGGATACTAGGGTGCCCATTGAAGGCTGCCATGATCGTCCATAAAAAAAGTTGAAGGATAAACAATATTTTTTTTAAATAAACTTGATAAATATTTATTAGCAACAATCTTTAATTTGACAACAATGTTTAACAATTACCAAAATTTTCTTGTAACCGTTTTAGCATAGTAAAATTGCAAGTTACAAATCTGAAACATTCATAAAAATCTGAACAGAAGGACATTTACCAAACGGAAACATTTACAAACATCTAAACAAAAGAACGATGTTGCCATTGATATCTCAAGGTAATACACAGAAATTTATTATGATACTCAGAAGTCAAAGTTCTGCATGCTGTAAGCAGAGATAGCCATCTTATGACATCATGTTCACAAGCCTGAAGAAAATATCCTGCATCATTTAGATATCCTGCATGTGTAAAAACATCAACCATGCAGTTAATTTGACTAATGCCAGGAGTATCATTGACCTGAAGTAACAACAATCTTCAACAACAAAGCGAGCATGGCTACATGCAGGAAGAATGCTAGTAAGACTGCATCATTTGGCTTAAGGCACGTTTTCTCCATGCCATTGAAGCATTCTTCAACTAAGCTCACATTGTCTGCCCTCGCATAACTGCAAGCATTTCAGCCCATAAAACCACGTTCTTATTTGGAGACTCCTCAAATAACCATCTCGCTATGTCTTGGTTTCCACACTTGGCCTATATATTAACAAGAGCAGTCATGACCACTATATCAGACAAGTCCATTTCTTATGATCTCATCATGAAAGAAGCTTCCATACCCTAACGCTCCCATGTCATCATATGCCTTTAAAATACTCGGAATGCCTGTCTCTAATCTTAGATTTTTATGCTGTATTTCTTGAAAGTTCTAATATACACGGAGCCCATCTCCATGCCAAGTATAACCTATAATCAGAGCACTCCAATACAGATTTTGCAGTCTATTAAATATATTTTGTGCCTCCTCAAGGTACCACGTTTAGAGTATATATCAACAAGGGAGCTACCAACAACGGAATCTAACTCAAGACCACTATTAGTGATCTGGCTGTGAACTAACATTCCATATTCAACTGCTCCCATGATGGCACATGCTTTGAGGATGCTTAAAATCATATTGTTGTCTGGCTTTAAACATTTAAGCTGCATATTTTCATAGAGAATCAAAGCAATTTAACAATGCCCATGTTGCACATAACCTGCAATCATTGCAGCCCATGACACTACATCATTTTACGTAAAACGCCAAATATTTTTCGTGCGGGCTCTTCACAAGGGTTATCATCATCTCTTCAATCCATATACATTACGAAAACCAGCATAAAAGGATTAGAAAGGCAAATAAATATCTCTATGTTTTTGTCTCCTAAATTCTTCACAAAATAAAACAAACTTGGATGAACACGGATGTCTCTATGTGCAATCCATGTGATTGTCTTCATCTTCTCAAACATCTTCTACAAAAGTCAATCAGAATTTCAGAAAGCTTATTCTCTGGCTTAAGATACAATAAAACGAAGACCATATAAGAGACGAAGACTTAGAGGCAAATTCAGAATAAATTTCATGTATAAAATAAGAAGCTAGTCTAGTGGAAGCGTCTATCACGAAACCAAAAAGCATTTGCCATATACGTAGGAGCACCCATCCACAGCTCTCTACCATCTATGCAGAAACCAAAGAAGCATTTGCCATATCTGTAGGAGCACCCATCCACAGCTCTCCGTCGCATTTTATCGGGGGCCTGACACAGGAACAGATTGTGCGAGCTCGTGTGAGAAGCTCCGCTGACCCTAATTTGGCATCCCACGCGCCACGATTAGGCTTTCCACAGAGCCCTAATTGGGCACGGCACCTTACGTGGCCACCCTCCCCTATCTACTGGTTCCCCTCTCTTAACTGGCAAGATTTGTGATCACCACAATCTAAGCGTCCATCACAGATCCATGATATGTCGGAACCTTCACTGCGCGCCCAAAATTAGCTTCCCCTTCCGCTTGGTGATATATGTTCAGCTCTGGTGGTAGCTCTGGTCATGATAATCTTGTTGTGGTCATGATAACCTTGCTCTGGATTATGATAATTTTGCTATGAGCATCTGAACCAGTTGATAAACCTTGCTCTGGGTCGTGAGAAGCTTGCTATGGAGCTCCGTTTGTGGCCTGCCAGTTAAAGGGGATAAACACCCCTGCAAGCCCCTTACACCGTTTATCTGCTGTAAGGGGCTCGCAGGGGTGTTTATCCCTTCTTCTGCGGCTTTTCCCCTTTTATTTTCCCTCTCTTCGCCTCTCTCGTGTCCGCTCTTGTATCAAATTCAGATACAGAGGTGGAGGCAGCAAACATTGCATGTGGCCACTCCTAATGTGCTCCCATGGAACATTACTAAAGGATTGCCAGGTGACACCTGGATGCATTCTACATGCTTTTGTATTGCTCTTGGCATCCGGTGTCACACGGCAATCCTTTAGTAATGTTCCATGGGAGCACATTAGGAGTGGCCACATGCAATGTTGCTATTCCATCCATCCTAATGCTACATGCTTTTTGTATTGCTCTTTTTGGCATCCGGTGTCACTGCGGCAATCCTTTAGTAATGTTCCATGGGAGCACATTAGGAGTGGCCACATGCAATGTTTGATGCCTCCACCTTTGTATCCGAATTTGATACAAAAGCGGATAACGAGAGGCTAAGAGAGGAAAATAAAAGGGGAAAAAAAGAAGAAGAGATAAACACCCTCCGAGACTAAGAGGGAAAATAAAAGGAAAAAAGCTGCGAGAAGAAGAGATAAACACCCTATGAGCCCTCTCGGTGTCCGCCCTTGTATCAAGGGGATCTGAGGAGGTGGAGGCAGACAAACATTGCATGTGGCCACTTCTAATGTGTCCCATGGAACATTACTAAAAGGATTGCGGTGACACACGGATGTCGATAACAATACAAAAAGCATGTAGCATTAGGATGGATGGATAGACATGGTTTAGTTCCAAGAAGTAGATGCAATGTATCTAAACATAAGACTAGGAAGACATATGTACATAACAGTTTAACATTGATCTAGCATTAGGATATAAGGCAACAACAGTGCACACCTTATGGGATTTGAACCCATTATCCTAGTATCAGTCTTGGTTTACATATATATTGTAAAGCTTCCAAACTATAGTCACAAGTTGAAGTTGCTTCAAAAAATTGCAACAAGTCAATGCAATTATAGATACGCAACTATAAAAATAGCAGTACATGTATTCAGAAAGAAATGCTAGATGATGATTTCAGCAACTTACATACAAATCAATTAAGGAGAAAAATATGATATGCATCTCACCAAGAATGTTGGTTTCCTTTAGAAATACCTGGCAAATGAAGGTTGAGAAAGAAAATGATTCATGAAAAGCCAACAATTGAAATGTTTGTACTTGTATTTGGAATTACTCGATAAATATTAAGCACACCTAAATATTAAATTGAGGAAGACAAAGCTACAAGTGGAGGTTATAAGCTTTAAAGGATGCCATGCAAAAGTGAGAGTGTGCCCTTTTCTAAATGAAAGTGGGGGAATGCAAAAGGAGAGAGTGGCCATTTGTAAAATAAAGTGAAATAGAAAATTGCTTGCAATATCTACTCGGGCTAAAGAGGAATTGTCTTGTTGAAATATCTAGCATAATAATATCCTTGCAACTTGCAATTGAGAGTTTGAATATAACTTGCTTTGCACCAAAATGGTTTATCTCTAACTTATGAGAGATTAGCTTGGATTTTTGTGCAACTCCTGTTGCAATTCTTGCAATTCTAGGCTCATTGATTATTTAAGATTACTCCAACTTTTGAAATAAAATATCTAGCATAATAATGAGATTGCCTTTGTATTTTTGTATGCTTTTACATATGGTTTTCCATGATTTATAAGCCATATTTGACGTGATGTACTAATACATTACATCTACAATGCATATCTGAGTTGCATCGTTCAATGATTTAACCTTATGTGTGTCGATCTTGGAAAATAAAAGCATCACGAGATATCGAACTCTTGTATTGTAGGGCACCAAACACGGGGTTTCCTTTACTCTCTGAATCATTCGACATGGTTGTTTTGATCTAAAATTTTGTTTTGTAATCTTGTTAGGAGAATTAGGCTAACGGATCCTTCAATGTTGTTTTTGCTCAAATTTCTACAAATCAATTATTTAGGGTTTCTTTTTCAGGTTGAAACTCATGAACTACACGAGGGGACCATTCAAAGCATTTGTTTGAGGAGGGAGAAGGGGAAGCTGGTTTGAAATTCACAAGTAGGCCATTTCTCGAAGAACTGGGTTGCCAAAACGGTTGTGGCGAAAACTAGCCTTGCATCTGTTGTAAGTAGTTTTTCCTATAAATTTCCTATGTCTGACCCTATACAGGATCGTGTATATGAATATGTAAATGTTTATTATAAGGGAACATTTCAAGGTTGGCTTAATGGACCTTTACCAAATCGATCTCTCATTCGCAACCCAAGTACAAAAATTTCATTTGTTGCTAGATACCTCTTTTCCTATACCAAGTATGGGCCCTTTGCAATGGAGATCTTGGCGGATCTCGCCATTTAGCACCATTGCTTTTCACAATTGTCGCATAGGCTTTGTTGCAGTTATTCACCATTGCAACCACAGAGGGACTTCTTTATGGTCTCTCAATGGAGGATGGCACACAAGAGGTTTGCAATCAATATGCAGACGACATGATCCTCTTTCTGGTCACTAATGCTAAGAATCTAGAAGTTGCCAAATTGCTCTTAGACACATTTTCACTGACTTTTGGTATCATTGTGGGATGGCAGAAGTGTACAGCTTTATGGACATTGGATACTCTGACTCTGGCATGTGTTCATGATTATCCATGGAAATTACTTGCTCATGGACAGGCCATCAAGTTGTTGAGGATTCCAGTTGGTTTCCATGTTATTGTTAGAGCTGCATGGGAGGAGATCATTAAGGGGTTGGAGAAGCACTTGTTCTGGTGGTCCACGACAAAGTTGTCTCTTGTGGGTCGCATTACAGTGGCCAAGTCAGTCCTTAGTAGTACCCATGTCTATATGGCATCCTTACTGCTAGCACTACAGATCAAAGTATGTGAGCTCATTGGAATAGTCAGAACTTTTATGGGCGACAAAGTACTTAGGAAGGTGATGTGATTAAGGTGTCTTGGTGAAATGCATCCTTCGGAATGGGCGGTGTGGTGCGGGTATGATGGACTTCTTCTTTGTAGATCAAAGTCCTTATTTCAAAATTCATTTAGAGACTCTGAATGGTGAAGATGACTCTCCTAATTTACGCCTTTTTAGACATGCTCTTGCTCACTGCATCCCTCTAGGCAAGAAGGCAGTCAAACCAGTCCTATCTTGGGCATTATTTCAGCCTCTGCAATCTTCTCCAAATGCTTCTCCATTTCTACGTGGATTGTTGATAGCATGGGATGCAGTCACTACCTCTTTTGGCCATGTCCTTCCATCCACACCCCATTGGAGACTCCATGGTGGTGGGCGCCACTTTGCCTCCAAACCCTTGGCACCTCCACTATTTGCATGGGTTCATCCCCTTACAGAGGCGATGGTTTCTTGCGGGTGTTTTCTCTATTCAAGCATGGTATAAAAGTCGGTCGCCTATTATCTTGGCCGAATTTTTAGGCAAAGTTCACCTTTCTGTTGGGATGTGTCTCGTATGGGAAAAGGTTGCGAGAAAATTTGCCCCTTATGGTGCATGTCGATGTTATCGAAAAAGGGCACCTTGGGACTGTCATGAAAATATTCACAGCGGAGATCACTTTGGCAAAGCGGTATAGTGCCTTCTCTTAGCACCATAGCCCCTCCCATTACGGATGGGTGGGCACCCTCTGATTCCCGACTCACTGCGGTCGCATATGGCGATGGCTTTGGGATAAGTTGCTCGACCTTAAAGATTACGTACTTTGGTGACGGGTTATCCCACAGGTCCTAGCGTGTTAATGTCTTAGATTATGCTCCTCACATAGATGCAATATGCATGCTCGCCTTTGAGACGTTGAGACTCTTGAGCAATATCTTTTCTATTGTCCAGATATGCAGCCGGCGTGGTCCTGGCTACAAGGTTTGTTTAACAATGCATTGGACTGCCGATGCATCCTCTTGGCATCCTATCCCAATGCATCGCCCTCAACTAAAACGAGAGGGCATTCTATCTTGGTTACGATTGGCTCTTGTGGTTGATATGGGAGCGCCGCAAATGTCACATTTTCTAGGGCATTTATTTATCCGCACATGGTGTTATTCTGCTGTTACGTGATGGGTATATATAATCTTTCTCCCTAGGGCTATTTATGTAGGGACGATAGTCAATCAACACTAGGAACAACTAGGATGTGTAGATAGAATAGAATAGAATAGAATAGAATAGAATAGAATAGGTTTTTAGCGTCCACGGAGACCAATTGGCCTATGGGACCCAAACAAAAAGAAGCGACAAAGCGTATTCGGCGAGGATTAAAACCCCCCCGAGAAGGGTTTTGAGGAAAAACCTTAGCGATAATAAGCATGCAAGCTGCTGGCCACAATTGCATAGGACAGTTCAAGACCGTCCCCCGCAGGACACAAATGGTCCGTGCATCCATAGCCCTCACGGAGGTATGACCCCAACAAACCCAATCGCGTTGTAGCTAATAAGCGATGCAACGGTGGCGGGCACTAGTAGTCGAACATACCTCTCGGATATGGGCAAATGTCGAGGCGATCTGGAGGGTATGACATTCATCCTCAATCGCGCTCTAGTGGCGCGAGATCTGGCAAAGCATTTGCTCGTGCTTCCCGAGCCCAGCGCCTGTTTCAATGCAGAGGGCGATGTGCACCCATGCGAATGGAAGCTATAAGTCTGCGCTTCTTCATGGGCATTTGGGTGTACAAATCTTGGTGTGGGCCTCTTTGTGAGCCTATGATTGACTTCTTTGTTGATAGTGTGCCCGACTTAACATGCGTCGAGCCTCTGCATGCGAGTTTCGGCGAAGGAAAGTAGCATCTAGGTACGGTTTAAGTGCCTCGCGTGATCTTTCTTTGTCGACACGGGACGCATCTGTTTACTGCATGCCTTGGCCGTGAGAACCACCGAGCTTGCTTGTCTTTCGGGATTTGGCGTTGGACCCATCAGCGTGGCCAAAGCAAGATGGGGCAAGCATGTATCGACCATAGCGACCACCTTTTGGAAGTAAAGCGATATGGCGTTCCAATGCAGCCCGGTGAAGGGGTAGAAAGCCTGTCTCTGGGTAGGATCAGTGCAGGCTGTGGACTTCACCCCGGGGCCCGTGCCGAAGAAGGCCTACACGCACTGCCGAGGTTATTCAGGATCTTTGAGGGATATCAGGACCCCCACATACGCCCCATACAAAAGGACCGGCTCAACCAAGGCGAAACAAATGTATTTGGTGGCCCCGGACGTACAACTCGCCTTGTGGGGTGTTGTTACGCATGGCATATAGTGCTTTCCAACCCGCCGTGACCCTTAATCGATAGCGCGATCCCAATGGGTGGTAGTTGAGAACTCAATCCCCAAGTACTTGTAGGTCGGAGCCACCTCTACCTCTTGCCCCTGGTAAGTGAAGGTGGGAAGCCCTAGCTGACGGGACGATGCAACTAGCGGCACCCTAGTTTTGGCCAAGTTAACTTCGCATGCCGGTGAATTGGCAAAAGTGTCAAAACATCCGGTGTGTGCATGTCCTCTAGAGTATAGGCCACGAGGTTGACATCGTCGGCATATATGAGTTGCCGGATTGTGTGATGCATGAGATGTGCGCCTGCGCCTCCATGCTCAGAGAGCCAATCTTCCAACTGATCAATGTATAGGCCAAAGAGTGTGGGGGAGAGGGGGCAAAACCATCATCCAATTAAATTGGGATTATGTCAACTCCAAAATCACGCCAACTTTGCTATTGTCTTCTAGGGGTTTTTGTTTTTTAATCTTTTTTTTTGGACTTCAAAAATAACATAAGGTTGCGATTCACGTGTGACTTTTCATATGCGAATTGAAATATGCAGAAATGAAGAGCAAGTTGCTAACATAGATGAGACAAATATTGCTTGCTCAATAGATGATAATATTAGGTTTGATAATAACAAATTGCATTATTTGCGAGGCAATTCGGACTTCGAAATTATCGATACATGGCACAAATATCATACAAAAATATCATATATTCCAATAAAACATTAAAGGGATCAATCCATGTTTTTCCACGTATTTAACAAGGTGTGGTTCCATGTCGGCCGTTCTATCCGGTTAAGGTATGAATCTAACACTTCACCCACCGTCATCCCCATAGCCAAATTATGCATAATAGACACAAACTTCACGAGGAAAATCATCGTCCCAAAGTTTTTGGATCGTAAGATGGTGGATTCGGGGGCACTGTGTTTGATTGTAGAAGCATTTGAGAGCATCATCATCCACTATGATTATATCATCCTTATTCTCGATACCAAGTTAGTCCATCATGTTACTCAAGTGTTTGATGAAGATAGGCTTGCTGTTGGATCCTTGGGATTAGTGAACTTCACACATTTGTTACGATCCCAAAGGGTCAACCAATTTCTGCGCATTTCCCCCAGTGCCTCCAAAGTATCCTTGATGTTCCTTAGTTCCATGGATGACCAAATACCAACTCGAAATAACTTTGAATGCCTCGTCTAGCATCTCCTTCAAGTGCGGCGCGGATAGATCCACTTGGTGTTTGATTCTCTTGGGTGTGTCGATGAAGCTGTTCTCTAGCCACTTTATTTTTGGAAAAGTCTTGCAAAGGACTCCGTTTAGGTCGAACACCACAACCTTCTTAGAAGCGCAATGGAAGTTTGAAACATCAAACATGTATCCGGTCGACAAGATACGATAACACAAACAATACAAAGCGCCAAGCGTGATTTGAAATAGTCATAACCAAATCGGCTCGGCGTGATTTAGTTTGACAACGAAAAATAATCAAAAAGCTTGGCGATTTAATTCAAAGGTAATACAAATTAAATCGCGGCGTGGGCTATTCGATGGGCAAGGCCATACCTATCATCTTCGGTTTATTTGCCGTCATCGGCGTCATTCTCCCCTCGCCACCCTTAATCGCCGTCTTCTTACATTTGTTAGAATTGTTATTTTCTATTAGTTAGTTTTGCGTCCTTCTGGCCCGACATTATTTTACTATTGATTTGGCAAACTTTGTGAATCACTAGAGCCGCCCGTTGCCTTCATTTTCGGTTTCCCTGTCAATTATTTCATTGTTAACTTTGTGAATCTACTCTATTGTTGCTTGCATCACCCCCAATGTGGGCAAGGATATTCCCTAAGTTAGCGCCATCCGCGATTACTTTGAGCAACGGTTTAGCGACTATTTGTTCATTCTTGCTTTCCTTATCGGGTTGCAGATTACTAGTTCCCTCTCCGGGAACAAGCGTCCACTTTCGAATTGGACAAAGTCACGAGACTTTTGATTGCTGATGATTTGAGGTTGCCATAAGGGCCTTTAGGAGACTTGGCAAGCACATGCATGAGGAATGGTTCAAGAAAGTCTTTGGCCTGCTCATCACTCACAAAGCGGTGACATCTTCTTGCACCCATAAGAGCCTCTCGGGCAATATAACCTCAACATGAAGCTCCAAGCGGGTTGTATCAATTGGAGCAAATGCCTCGGCGAATGCTTGACCATAGGCGGAAATCCATTTTTTATTTAAGGGGCCCTTCTCCTTAGTTTGTAGCTTCGTACTTGATTTCCCCACTTAGGAGGGTCCCGATCCTCATCCTCTTGACTCATCACATTACGGTGATCGATCCGTATGAAAGAATATAGTTCTTAAGTGCGGATCATCTAGAAGAAAACATTCCCATACCGCTATTGTCACCCTTGGCCTTAGCAATATCATATTCCTCGTCGGCGGCATGGATATCATAATAAAGATCACATGTGCCATCTTCCGATTACGTTATGACTCATTATCCTTAACATCATATATTAGGCATCCCTCCTAATAACTTTGAGGCACTCGGATCATGAAGCGGCCGGATAGTGCATCTGAGATGTGACTCACTGAAGGACAAGCGATGACAATAGTGAAGGACCTCTCGGTTGTCAATCCTATCTGGTGGTAAAGAAGCTCTTGTAGTCCTTACGGTTCATGCCCATATCTCCTCTCCCACCCTATTTGTCCAACACAAAGAGTGATATATTTTTAAGGCGGAAGTTGAATCGGCAAGAGACCTTTGTACCCAATGGGTGAATCTTTGGGCGGTGTCGTCTTCTCGGTAATCTTCTTCACAAGGGCCACTTTTCTTCTCAACTCGGCCCGATTACCTTAGGGGGTAGAGTCTCCTTATGTTTTGTATTTTTAGCCTTCCAATTCTTTAGGAAGTCCTTTGACGAATACAAACTTCTTGATGTCATCATTCTTGACCTTGTATTTGTCCGACAATCAATTTCGGATAATGCCACATCCCGATAGCCTTTGTAACTTCGGCTCCTCTGGTGACTTCATTATCGATACATCCTTTACATATTTGCGGCACTCAGCGAAGGACATCCTATCCTTGGTGAAAGCACCCTTCTTGTATAAGACTTCCTTCTTTAAGCCTTTGGTCTAAAACCCAAATGGTCTCGGCGTCGTCTAGCCCACGAGTCTTTCTCATCTCTGTCACATTCAAGTCAAAGATGCTTACATCAGCGGGAGGCACCCTACCCATAGTATCGGCGGCTTCCCTTGTGCATAAAGCGTCCCGAATTCATTCCACTTGAGCCATCTTGCCTCCTTACAAAACACAATCTTATCACGAGTGCATTGTTGGTCGACCTTTGGATGAGCTTTCGAGGAAGGATGCGCAATGTCATCACCACCTTTTTCTTTGATTTTCTTGCGGTCTTCTTCTTCTCTGTATAATTCTGCGGCGAGTCCGCTCGGCCGGCTTGAATGCCTCGGACTTTGACCCATACATGCGGTGGGCAATGGGCAACCATATTCCACCCCTTGTTGGCCAGTGGTGGCGCGGTTGTTCAGCGTATGGACTGCAATAAATGCGGACATTGAATCGGTATCATAGAATAGAAAACGCCGGTAGCGATTTGAATAGAATTGATGAAGAGAAAAATCACGCTGGCGTGAAATGAATAAAGTTACTAATGCAATTCCGCCGGGCGTGCTTTCAAATCAAACCAATTCCGCCCGGCGTGTTTTCAAATCAATGAATTCACGCCCGGCGTGTTTTCAAATCAATTGGTTGACTTGAAAACGCGCTGGCGTGGAATCGATATTCAAAACTGCGCTGGCGTGAATTGGTTTGATTTGAAACTGCGCTGGCGTGAATACAATTTATGAAACCGGGTTGATTACCTTTTGTATAGAAATGTCTTCCCCATTTCATTCAAAGTTGCACTAATCTCGGCCAAATCTGCGGGTGAAGTATTGGCATCAAGATCGACACCTCCTATCGCGCATAGTGATTGTAGAACACTTTTTGGCTGTTTGTTACGCTTTTGCTGATGATGGCCTTTTTGTGCCTCAGCGGAATCTTTGCCCGTCGATGATGACATATTTAATATCATCACTTGATAATAGCTCTGGGCGTTAGTCCACACGGCCCGAGCTTGTTGAGATCATATCCCAAGGTAGCACATCGGTGGCATAGGCATTTGACTGGATTACTAATCATGCTCACGAACAATCTCCATGGCATGTCTTTGGATCATATCTCTGCTAACATAAATGGAGCTTGGTGAGCGGATGAGGACTTCACATGGATCGCATAAAAGTTTCCTTAAGACCCAATGGATAATGGTCGGCGTACTTATTGACTTGTTCATGGCCTCTAAAATTTGCGCCACTCTGTCTGTTCATTCTCAAAAGCGAAGCCTCCATGCCGCCGACAAGCTGCGGGTTGAACATTCTTCCCTAGATCTAGGACCCTTTTAGAAGCTTTCAAGTCGGACTAATTCCTAGCTTCTTTGCAAATAGTGACTTGGTGTCGGTTTAGTGAACATGCCTCTACGCACATTTGTAACCCCTTGGCAAATAGATATTGGCGCTTGCTACATTGGTTGGCCAACCATACTTAAAACATGTCTCACCGTTCACATCTGTCTTCATGAGCGTATCCTTGTATCGCGGTAGCTCTACGGTGAGTAAGTCGGAGCGGATCTTTCTTACGCTTACGTGTAATCTCCAAGAGCAATTTGCGGTTGGTGTCATCCTCTTCCTCACAAGAGATTAGGATCCCTTGTTTGGCCATCTTATGCGCTTCCTTTTTCCTCGAGAAGAGAGTTAAGTCGAGCTTGCCATTTGTCTTGGCAAGGTCAGCGTACCACTCGGCACCCTCGTCCATTTCCTCTTGAGGGCGGCGGGGTCGAGTGGTTGCTATAAGAATCGGCCCTTCATCATCTAAGGTGAGATCATATGTAGTGCGCATGCGGGTCGTGCGCCCTTGCTTTCTTGGCGGGATTAGAACCCGAATTAGTAGGGGTTTTCTTCCTCTTGAGCCTTTGCAAATGAAGATGAGCACTTTTAGAGTACTTTTTAGGAACAAGAGATCGCGGCTTGGCGTGCATTTTAAACCTAAATTAGTACAAATCACGCTTGGCGTGTTGGTATCTCTATTATTGACCATGCTATCGTTAATTTGAAACTAAATTATTTTGCATCCACATTTTAAGCTACATACCCTTCATGAATCCATATTTCACACTATTTAACCTCATTGAACATTGCTATCTCCAAGCTGTCTAACACGCTATATTCTATATATAAAAGCGAGCAAAATTATGTTCTCTGAGCGGACAATCGAGCATTAGCGATGTTAATACTTAAAATTCATGCAAAGCATAATAACTCAAACTCATGCAAAGCATATTAAGTGAAAGGAAATATCTCAAATTCATGCAAGCATAATACTCTCCCACGGTGTGTGATACGTGGCAAATTAAATACCTTGAATAGGGTTACATTGTATTACGTGTATTACGATCAGCGTCCTCTGAAACTTGAGAAGAGCGGGTTTAGAGATTCCTCTTCCACCGCTTCCTGCGCCCCGTCGCCTCGACCTCGATTGGCTTTAGAAGACATCTCGAAGTAAGCCTAGTGCTTGAGTCGGAAGGTAAATTTCGGATCTGGCCTTTCGAGCTGCTTTCGAAGAAATAGCTTTTTCTACATGCGAGAAATAGAAATTTGAATTTCAAGAAAACACAAAATGCGGTTTGAAATATTCTTGACACATACAAATAATAATGGCGAAGACCGTCCGTGAGCTTCTTTCATTAAGTTTTTAAAATCTACCCAAATTTATCCGCCTAAAGCGTAGTTAACCTAATCTTTCTTCTAATTGAATTTTCCGACCGCCCGGAGTTTCCATAGCGCCTTGACTTCTCAAATCAACCGAGGAGACTCAAATCGGCTTCTCAAGAATGGCTCTGAGAATTGGTACTCATCTCATTCAATAGCTTGAACATTAATTTCCAATAGTAGGTAATGCGAATAGCAATTTTTGCGGTGTCGAAGATGAATGTTTCATGTTAACTACAAATCGAGAAAAGGAAAGTAGGGATTATGCAAGATCGACTCCATCGATCCGTATGCTTGTCATGGAATTCGCTCGGGGATAAGTATGTCAGGAGTTCTGATGATTAAGCTGCTGCGCTATGGATGAAGCTTTACCTCATGAGACACCCGGTGGGGATACGGTTGGAGAAAGTGTTGGAACATTTGTTGCATGGCCAAGAAACAGCTTAAAAAGGTATGTAACATGTATTACATTGTAGAAATATAGAAGTAGACAAAATTTGTTGTATTCATTGGAAAAAGATTACAATTGTATATAATCTGGATAAAGCTGGATAAACCGGACAAAATCCCGGACCTCTTGTTTCAAGCCCGGTCTCTTGAGTAGGCTGGGCTATCGATCTCCCATTTCCATTGCGGGGCATAGTGAATTCTTACGGTAAAACCCGGCAAAAACACGGGGCTCTAGCTCCACCACCCCCTTTGCTCCACCTCCACCTCCTGCTCCTCCTCCTGCTCCGCCTCCTGCTCCATTGGTTGAACCTCCAATGCATCGTATAGCGCCTGTGGTAGTGGTTCCATTGGTTGAGCCATCTCCATTGCATCATTATCGCTTTGTGGTAGTGGTTCGTGTTGGGGCATCAGGGCATAGAGGCTAACCACTAAGCGACTCCTCATTTTGAATCTCGGTGGCGGATGCGAGATTCACTCTCGATCAATGCATGTCTTGCATTCGAAGTGATTAGATAAGAGGGCGAGCCTCCGATGCGATTGCAAGGGCCCCGAGCCCGGATCTATCATTGCCACAAGCGCTCTGCTGCCATCATCATTACTTGATCCAAGTACTCGGGGTTGCAAGGCGGTGCTCGGTAGGGCGGTGCTTTCGTTTGCGGTTCAACCGGATTTGGAGATTGGGCGAAGCTGGGGGCTGGGCTGTGTGATTGCTGGCCCAAATGTAATTCAATCCATCGCCGTCACCCTGTAGGGTGATTAATGTAACGGCATCTATCAATAGGAAGTGGCGAAGTATCGGTATTCACGCTGGCGTGTTATATTTCTTTATTTATAAACTTAGAAACTAAGAACCGCCCGGCGTGTTTAAGCGTAAAAGTTGAAAGTAGGGATACAATTGTTTGCTTTCGGCGTGTAAAGCGCTATATAGGAAAAACTATACTGCATTTCGGCGTGCATTCGATAACCCGTGTGTAAATAATTGCTGGCCTTTATCTATTTACTTATCTATCATACGGGTTTTTTTTCTCCCTCCTGCTTTGAATGCTTGCCCGGCGTGCATTCATGTTGAAGGCTAAGGTTACCATAAAACACGCTTAGCGTGTTTCAAATATTATCTTTCAGATTTTTCTAATGCTTTCTACTACACTTATTCATAATAGAAACTTGCATGCAATAGCATGATTAATTCAGGAAGAGAAACTCAAGAATTTACTCGAAACAAAAAGAAGCAGATGAAGTTTATAAAAAACTATTCTGGTTTTCATAAACATCATCTGCTTCCTCTGCCTCGAGCAAATGCAAAAGCTTGTCTTCTTGGATTAAACCTGCCATTGAGATGCAACTTAAAACTAAATGAAAACTAACCTTGAGTTCTGAGGCTGGAAGGATTCGAAGAACGGAGGACTATGCTTGTGGTTTTAATTTAGAGGCTTTTCGATTTTGAGACCTTAGTCCTCTGCTTTTGGTTTTAATTACGAGTCTCGATTTCCTACCTTTCTGGATGCTCTGAGAACAAAAGGCGGAGTCTTTTTAGTAAGTTAGGAATTGCGAAACCAAACATCTAACATTGATGAATATAAATCTGCTCACCAAGATTTCGGGACGGCCGGATCAAAAACAATGAAGCATAACCGGCAAATCATTATGAAGGAAGGAAGAAAATGTAGGAACTTTGAGGCGTAAAATGGATTTATATAGGCACAATTAGAAAAAAGTTAAGCGTGAATAATTGATTGCTTGAATTATGCGCTTTGGCGTCACGGTCTTCCTTGAGACATGACATGTATATGGTATATATGGAGAATATTGCATTTCATGCAATAAATTCTCTGACATTTTATTCCATTTATTGCATTGAAAAAATAGAATTTAGAAATTTTATATAGGCTACATTAAAAATGATTTTAAAGGCAAAATTATGAAGGCTAAAAATGACTTGTAAGGTTGGGGAATTGTTTTTAGGTCGTATAGGAAAATTTCCTATAGTTCTTGTGGATGAATCGAGAGATTTCTCATGTGGTTGATTTATAGTGTTCGAGACTTTGTTGAGACAAAATTTCAGATACAAAATTCTAGAGACAAAATTTTAGAAAAGCGACTTGGAGCCAAAATAATTGGAGAATCTGAGTTTGATTTTATCCAAAAAATTTATGTCTGAGAAAAAGCTGTTTGAAGAAAAGCTGTTTGAAGACAAAGTTTATGAAGAAAAGCTGTTTGATTTCATTAAAAGCAGTTGTATGTACAGATGCCGAAGGCTTAGAAGCGATTGCCGAAGGCTTTTCACACAATTCTGAGAAAAAAAAATGCGGGGGCGTGTCCAAAACACGTAAGAATGGAAACAAAAAATGGGCGCCCGGGGGATGCATCACTCTTCTTCCCGCCTGCAACAAAAAAGAAAGAAAGGTGTTAGAAAAAGAAAGAAAGGTGCAAAAACAAAAACAAAAAGAAATCACATGCAAACTGGTTCATCTCTTAACCACTCCAAAAAGCTGGTGAATTGTGGACCTTCTTCCCGAATCCTCCTCCTCCTCCTCCTCCTCCTCCTCCTCCTCCTCCTCCTCCTCCTCCTCCTCCAGAGATTTCATTCTGTTTTTGGGGTCAAGCCAACCCGAAGCGAGGCGGTTTCATGCTCTTGGGAGGACATCTCCTCCTCTTCCTCCAACTCCTCCTCTTCCTCCTCTTCCTCCTCTTGAGAATCGGAGGAATCGAGGAGGAGCTCAACTCCTCCTCTTCCATAAAAATCGAGAATCATCCTGCGAATCGGAATCGAGGAGGAGAATTGGAAAAAAAAAATCAATGGGGGAATTGGCGGGTTCTTCAACCCGGCGTCTCTTTGAGGAGACCTCGGGTTCTTCATGAAGGTCGGCCGAAATTTGAGCAGCTTCATGGCGAGGCGAAAAAAAAAAATTGGGACAGAATGGAGGTCTTGAGGCGTGAACCCGGTTTATATAGGGTTAATTAGCTCTTAAGCGTGAATAATTTATTGCCTCAAATAACACGCCCGAGGCGTCTGAAATTCCCTTGACTATATTATCTAGTCTAGGGTATATTATTATGGATAATAAATTCTCCGTCTATTAGTTATATGTCTTTTAAGTAATCATATATCAAATTTTCGATAATTAAAATTTGGATATATTTATATAAATATCATTTCCTTGTTGTTGCCATGAAAATTCTTGTTTTAAATGATTTCGTTTCGCCCATTGTTATTATTATATTAAACCTATTTCCAAGGAATTTCTTGCTTTTAAAAAATTTGATTTACCTCTACATATTCCATAAAATGCATTACTTTTTTTTTTTTATCTTATGGTGTAATAATTTTTTCTTACTCATTGACTAAAAAGGGTGCAATTTGCCTAGGTCAATGGTGCCCCTCAACTCAAGATGGTGAAAAGAGCAATATCAATGAAAAACCAACTCCTAGCAAGAATGTTGAAGAAAAACAATTAGTCCTCTATAGTAGGGTGCAATGGAGGAACAAGAAGGTGAGAATCATGCACAAGTGCAACAAGGAAATAGTAGGCCAAGGAGTCATTGTGCTAGCGGATCTGGTCAAGCTGTTAATGATGAAAGGCTAGGGGAAGACAATATTGGTATTGCAATTTCGATGTTGGAAGACAAGCTGGAAAGGTAAAGGTTTGGGTGACAAGGAATGTTTTGGTTGTGTCAAGCAATTGGAGGTTCCTTGCATCATGGCATGGCCTATAAGTAGTGTTCAATTTGTGGAGGATTATATTTTTTCGAGCACGAGGTTGTTGGGGACAATGATTGTCTTGATATTGATCCATTGGCGGTTGGAACTCTAAACCTAGGCAAAAGGGGAGAAGTATCGGTTGCGGACATTATCTAGCAAAAGAGCCAAGTTGATTAGTGACACCAAGCGTGAGACAATGGTGAAGGTTAGGGGCTCAGTTGTTGTTGGAGTGATTGTATGCAATTCTTCACAATAGAACAATTGGTGGAAGCAAGAGCCACTTTTCAAAGAGTACTTGTTGATGAGAGGAGGACCTACATGTACACAATCTTCAAGCATGCACTTCAAGATGAAAGAAACCCAAAGCGAGAAAAAGATACCCTTTGCTAGGCAAATGGATATGTGCAAAAGCATGGCGAGTATCCATGCAATTCCAACTTCTTCATGGCATAATTGGCAAAAAAAAAAAGCAGAGGGGGAGCAGGATTGCTTTACATGGAAATAATGGTTTGTTGAGACCAGCAGCTAGGACCACGGCTGCCGAGGGAGATATTTGAAAAATATATTGATTTCAATGCGAGAGTCTATGCCACACAAAAGCGAAGGGATGAAAAGGGAAGAAGCGGTTGTTGAGAAAAGGTTGCCATCACATTGTACTCAAAAGAGTATTTTTGGAAGAAGTGAATTCCCTACTTGAGGGTGGGAATTCTTCCAATATCCCAACCTAGCTTTAGTAGGTTATGGAAGAAGCATTTCAATCATGTCACCATAGCAACTTCAAACAACTTTGCAAAGTGCAATTTATGTGCTAAGTTGAAGGAGACTTTTGATAAGGCTGTGCAACCTAGTCAAAGGGCTAGGATAAGGGAGCATATGAAGGACCATATGGTGACCAACTATCATGTAGATCATGTTATTGGATGTGGAGGACTTTATCGCATTGGAACCCAATAACTATTTATGTATTATACATGACAAGATGGACCAGCAAAAGACTTGTCTTCCACAATTCAAGTACATACCAAAGTCATGTGGAAGATCATACCCTTCTGAGATCTCAATGGTGGGGCAATCTTGCATGGGCGAGAATCAAACCTACTATGGCCATTTTAGTTTGGAGTTGTGGAGTGATGGTCAGATTTTCATATTGGGAGTATCATGAGGTGTTTGAGAAACTATGAAAATGGATACAATGGTCACCTCGGGACCTTCTGACTAGCCGGGCACTACATAGAGCATTGTTAGATGGAAACCCTAACAATATTGAAAAGTTCAGCAAGGCAAGGTTTAGGAAGCATGGGTCTAATGAACATGTTGGAGCTTCAACTTCACGTGCTAAACCTCAAGATCTACCCAAAAGGTTTCTCTTGCAACTTGATAATTGTCTTTGGCCAAAATAAGAACAGTGGATGTTTTCTTTCCTATCCTACTTAACAATTTGTGGGGATATTTGAAAGAGTTAATTTAGGGTTTCTTATGCCGGGCATACCCATGAGGATGTGGATGCATTATTTGGCAAATATAGTTGTATCTTGAAGCGACAAGCGGTGACCAACTTTCCTAGGCTAATGGAAATCTTGCATGAATGCACTACTCCAAACCCTATAGCTTCTCTCATAGAAGAAGTGCCCGATTGGAAGAGCTTTGTGGATGGTTATACATTGGATCTTGAAGGTCATTCAGGGCCTCTGCAGTTCACTTTTGGGTGAGAGATGGGATTCCAATCTTCCAATGGAAGATGAGACCTTGAGGAGGATGAGTGGAGAGGAGGGAGGAAATATGGGTAGAGATGAGAATGGCAAGCCTATGATACCTCTAGGTCAACCAAAAGCTTTAAAACCTCTTGAAGAAGTGAAGCAATTGGGATTGACTAAGGAAGGAATCCAAGACTATATAAAGCATTGGCAAACCAATCCGGATGACACCAACCGTGCCTTGGTGGCTTCTTTGGAAGAAGGTGATTAACTTTGTTGGGGAGATAGACACATCCTCGGATGAATTGAAAGAAGGGTGGTTGCCTAAGACTAGGTGGAAGACCTTAGCGGTCTTTGAGGATTTTTTGATGACAGCTTTGTAAAATATGCTCCTCCTCCTTCGACAAACACTATGTTGGTCCTAAGAACAATAGGCCAAAGTTTCTAGGCATGGATGCTTATGAACCTTCCAGCGACTTGGAATGCCACCAATTTGTGGTAGTAAAGCCATCAGATTTAGATACATATCCGGTGTGGTTGGGGTTCACTATCTCGATATTTGCAAAGAAGAAGGTAATATTAACTTCAACCATGTGCGGGTGGAATGGTGGTGTCCAAAGTGCATCGGTTGACCAACGTATCGGATAAATAAAGGTACTCCGATTGTTGGACAAAGAGATGGAGGAGAAAATGAAAGTGATCCGATCTTTGGCTAGACTATGAAAGTGTTTTGTACTCATGGACTCCAAACACTATTCCAGCAAAGAAATCACGAGAATTACAATACCTCGGGATGTCGGGGAAGAAGGCTATGATATCATTGGGGGTGCTTGAAGAAAGTTGAATAACTATGTAAATTTTTGTTATCACGTTTTTATGATATGGTGCTATATTGTGAAATATTGACTATTTTGTAAATAACATGATATTACGTTTTCATAATTTTGAGGTGAAATGTGTGAATTTGAATATGCTACTAAAAACATGCAATATGAAATTTGTCCCAAAATTAAGACATAAACCCAATTTAATTGAATGATGGTTGCAACCCTGACGCACTCCAATGCTCGACGATTCACCGTTTGTCTTTGCTGATGTGATCTGGCCCGAGCATGCCTCGTCATGACCTATATATTTGCATTACGCAAGTCCGGGGGTCCAAGAGAGCCGTATGATGCGAGAGTATCATCTGCGGTTCTGCGAGAAGGAAATGATCCCTACTCTCGAGGTTCAATACAATATAAAACATCAATGTTACTCGCAATAGGTTTTATCTCCTTGTTTACCATAGGAGGCCCTATTAACTGGGCTGGACATCGCTCTATACGATACTTATTATATGGTGATGGCCCAAAAAAAGGTATTGACGGCTTACGAGTGTTCCTCCCTCGAGTCAGAAATAATGGAACGTATTTGGATTCAGTATCTTCAAATTGATTCTTATCGTTAGTCTCCTATTCTGGAGTAAGTATATTGTGCTCCAGGCTCGTGCTCCTGTGGCATCCTTTTGTGTTTATACAGTTAGATGAGACATGTAAATTTTGTACTTTTTTCTGATTAACAAACTTTTTGGCTTTCCTCCTTCCAAAAAAAAAGAGAGAGAGAGAAGAACCTTTTAAAATCTGTTCAAACGGACTTTTACTATCCATGGACTTTTGCAAAGACCAGTTCAGGTCAATATGCAGTCTTAAGCCAAAACAGGTGTAAATTTGACATAAGCCTTAAAAATGGTTAACATTTCTCAAAAGAAATTGCCATTAATAACCATAAAACAAAAGATGAAAGATGTCCATGTATTCATGAAGACGAAAGATGCCAAGTGATCCTTATAATATCCCTGTATGGAATTTATTCCCGCTTATGTCTTTGCAAAGTCATAATTCATGCTTAACAAATTATATAACATCATTTTATTAAAAGAAGGAAAGAAAAGGAAAAAATACCGACACTTAGAAATTAAACTCCTCTGAAACGCCCTTTGGTTTGGGTGCATATTCACACGAGGGTTGACGTCGGGCAGCGAGAGCCCCTAAAATCGTATCACACATGTACAAAATCAACATCATTTAATACATTGCACAAACTTATAGTATTTTGCAAATCTCATTATATAGTATATCAAAACTTGTACAAGCATGCCCCTAAAGCGAGGATCGCTATCTACGATTCAAATCGAGGAATAAATGGAAAATATGCCCATTTGACATTGCTTGATGCGAGTCACCCCCGTGAATATCTTTGGGGAATTTCTTCCATGAACTCATCGCTAATCCTTAGCTTGGACTATCTAATTGAGTTGAGGAGGTGAAAAAAAGGAATTGCATACCTTGAAAAAACAAATACAATAGAGTGAAATCAATATCTAGAAAACTAGTTATGGTGCCCAACGTTCTTAGGGTAGAAAGTTATTAAATATATGTGTGCATTATGTTTGGGGGTGCATTAACGGATGTTTTAGACATGTATTGCTCTAAGCTATGCACTGTTGAATTATAAACATAGTTATGTAGAGAAATGTCCCCACATGGACCTTGAACTTCTTAGTTGTGTCAATCTTCAACGTCCCCACATAGATCTTGAACTCCTTAGTAGCATAAATCTTCAACATGCTTGTGTTAAGGTTCATCAAATTTGCTTTGCTTTGCATATCCCGATGATCTTTTTCCTCATGTCTTTTGCGTCACTGTAGATCCAATGTTCGATTGTATTATAAAAAAAATTATGATGCAAAATATTTGGCATGAACACACCTAGGAGCCTTTTATTTGAAAAGAATGCAATGTCGTCTATGGTAGATTTGTATCAAACATTCAATCGGGCTTGCATCTATTTTAGGAGCTCATCTACAATTCCATTTGTAACCTTGACTCATTCTTCGCACAAAGAAGTGAATCAAAGTCATAATTCTTTAGTATGGCATTACATTGACGTTGTTAATTGTTGGGGTAGGGGTATCGCCAATAAAACACAATGATATTTTGGAATGCCCTGCAAAGTATGAGCTTTCAAGCACCTTCATATGCTCCAAGAATAGATCTGAAATGCAGGGAAGGAGACTACAAATGTCTTACGAATGAAAGCTTGACATTGTTTGTATAAGTCAAAATAGGAATTAGAATCTAGCAAAAGCAACTGTAAAAATGGCAAGAAATTGAATACAACATTTAGTCCTTTGTATATATGTTCTTCAATAAAATAACTGGGACAAAGAAAGAGTACGTAATAGGCCTCTCAATCCATTGTCATCATTTGGCATAATAGAATCAAAATGTATCAGTGCACCTTTAATGTCTTAAGACTGCAATTGTATCTTGAGTCATGTCTTTTACATAGTTGTCTTATCTGTTAAGTATATGTGGATCATACATTTGTGGGATAATGTTGTGGCTTGCTTGAAAGAAAGAAATAAAGTTCAAATTTCTTAGAAATCATAAATAATTCTGGTGGCTTTACTGTTAAGCTTATTGCAAACTATTTCACATGAATCTATACTGGAAGCGGTCATGTTATATTACATTAAAATAAAATTCAAATATTCATTCAGACCAATTTTTCCAACTGTACACTATAGTTTGTCGCTTTTGAGTGGAACTTAAATAAATGAATATCTTCACTTTTGACACTTTTAAACAAAATTGTGTGCAATTAAGAGAGATTTCTGCATAGATCTACTGCAGTAGTGAACATCAATGGAAAAAAACTATCTATCAAACTGAGTTTCGAGTCTTGTAGACAGAGCCTTATAAAAAAGACATAGAAGAGAAACAATTATTAGTAAAGGATGGGTATAAGAATTTGTAAAATGCAATTCAGATTATAACTTAAGGCCCGAATTTTACTAGTGGCGGCATGCTTGTGTCTATATTATTTTGTGCTACTCAAGTCTATTATCAATGACGGCTATAGAGGTGACCAAACACTTAAATTCCATAATTTGCATCTTTGACTCTGGGTATCGAGAGATGTTGGATGGGCATATTTGCAAGTTATTCCTCAATCTAGACCATAGATAGCATTCTTTATTTATGGGGTATACTGTATAGCGAGGCTTGCGAAATACTATACGATTTGAGGCAATTTACTAAATGGTGTTGATTTCATACATGTATTATATGGTTTTAGGGTTAAAAAGGGCTCTTGCCCTATGCCACCTCCTATGTGAATATGCATCCAAACCAAAAGGGGTTTCGGGGCCAATTTAATTTTACATTGTTGGATGTACCAAGGAATTTTATATTGATTATAATGGTCTATGGTTGTATGTATTATGGTAAAAAAAATTGGGCCCCTTAAGAAAAAAAAAAAAGCATGGTGATGTAATGTAGGGTAATATTGGCAAAGTAAGGGACATCAAACTCTGCACAAAATATTAACTTTCAAACAACTATTTCAAACTATACAAATTCACCATCCTTACAACTTCTATATTCAATCTAATAATGTATAACTAGTAACGGGTGCCCATCATTGTCGGGCTTTGTCAACAATATATGAATTGGAGATGTGTGTTCCAGGTGAGATGTTTGTTGGTCTGCAATACATTACTTGGCTCTAAAGGTAAAATAATGTAATGGTCACTGTGGATTAAAATGCAAAAGTCGTGCAGGTGTTCGAAGAACCACGCTTCTACAACTTCTCGAGCACCATCGTGCATGACTTGGCATTATACATACTTGAGGTTCTAGATAAAAGCGTCTACAATTCTTCGAGCCTCGGTGGTCGTTATCTCTGTTTGTCTAGTATCATCATTACTGCAAAGGTTTTTCCCTTGAAAACCTTTCGAGGCAGGGGTTTTTTAATCCTAGTAGTAATGATTGTACTAGCCCATTGTATGGGTCCCATGACCTATTGGTCTCCGTGGACGTTAAAAAAATTATTCTATTATATTCATTGTTTCTTTGCCGCCTCGTTGATATGTTCTTAGACCATTTGCTCATCTTGGATTAGTTGATGTTGATTAGGTTATATATATATATGATGTCAAGACAAGCTGCTTTTGGGCTTTATAGATCATGCTCGTGATATCTCTATGGTACTTATATGGATATGACTTAGTAAATTCCCCTACATGCTCATAAAGGGCCCTCTAAAATAAGTGGTAGTATTGACCTTTATGATGGTTGAAATTTGACTACATCCATATCTTACAAAGTTTATTGCACAGGTTATGTCTGTATTATGTTCTCTATCCGTGGACGATAAAATCATATTCTATTCTATTCTATTCTATTCTATTCTATGTTAATGTTGTATACTACAATTACTAACAGAATTGTGTCTATTGACCAGCGATTATGCAATTACAACAGTAACAAAATTATGTGCTTTCCAAAACATTGTTCGTAGAGCACTCAAACTCATTCCAGAGGTATGTGTTTCACTTAATGCACATACACTTTAGATTACTCTATATTTGAATATTGTCAACAACGTTTACTTTGCAGGCCTCCAATGTCTCCAAAAGAGCATTACAAGTACAAAGGCCATACAACATAACTGATTAGCCTCGGATATCCCATGCTCAGCAATTCAAAATCTGGAACCACAACATGAGACGGCGAGGCGGGAATATGACTCCAGCTTCTCTTCAAATGCAGTTGTTCTTAATGAAGCAAACTCTTGTTCTTACCATGAACTACCTTCATTTCTTTCTTCCTACCTCATACTACAACACACATAGAACTTCTTTTATGAAATGCGTCAAACAAGTTTTTCATAGTCAGCATACCTCTTTGTTTCTGCTCATATTCATTCCTTTCGCAAGGTTCATGTATTCCTACATTTCCAAATATATATTGGACCTACAAACAAAAACATCAATGTACTACCATGCTCATAAATTGTTTTGCATTGTGCTTGGCAACGAAAATAACAACTGACAATTTGTGCTTCCCTTGGGGTTACGATTTAAGATTGGTGTTTGCGAAAGTTTCTAGATTGCTTCCATGGTCATGGAACTCTTAGTTTCACTACTTCAATAGACATATAGCCTTATCTTTCTGTAATGATAGTCATCATAATCTTGCATTCAAGGCGGTTTTTTCGACAATGGTATAGAGTGGGTAGGCGCACATACGCAAAGCTACCCAAAAATGAAAAACATAGGGAATATCCGGTTATAGCACTGGACCCCAAATAAATTTTTTGTGATACGGATGTTGGCTAGTGTACCGCCAAGAGCTTATCACCGAGATTAAAAACCACCCCCCCTTCGGTTTTCGAGGAAAAACCACTGGCGATAAAATATGGGCAAGGGGCTTGGATAACATAAGGTGCTAAACGCGTTCCCACAAAAACCCACGCTCCACGAGAGAATATCGCCAAGTCGGCGCATCACCCCACGGACTTGCACATCACCAACAACAAAATCAGTAGAGGAAAAACCTCAAAAAGCGAGGGCTGGTCGGCGTGTCACGCGACAAAAGCAACATTTACACCTCGAAAAAGCGAATGGCTGGTCCGCGCGTGCCACGCGATAAAAACAACATTTACAATAATATACACATTAAGGGAGGGTGGGTGAGAGTCAAGAGAACTACTGAGAGAGGAGAAAGTGCCGATGAGAAGTCGAAGAAGAACCTACAAGGAATAGCGATCCCCAAATGAACCAGAGCCGCAGAAAATGCATGCAATGCATGCATGCATGGGAGAGATGCATACTCACCCATTCAAGAGAATACTGATCCGATGGCTCGGATCGATGGCATTCTCGAATAAGGGCTCACATGAAAATAGACAAAAGCTCCCGACAAAAAAGAGGACTTCCTTATCAAAAGGGGATCGAGGTTGAAGGTTGAAGGATGGCCAAAAAGAAGAATATGTCATAACATAGAAAAGGATGCCAAACTGTCAAACCAAGCAGAGAGAAGCCCCTCCCCTACTTGATATCAAATAAAGAGAGTCAAGGGGCTGGCGAGAGAGGAGAAAATGCCCGAGAAGTCGATGAAGAACCTGCAAGAAATAGCGATTCCCAAACAAATCAGAGCCCCAGAAAATGCATGCAATGCATGCATGCATGGAAGAGATGCATGCTCGCCCATTCGAGAATACTGATCTGATGGCTCGGATCGATGACATTGTGGTTGCTACAGACAGCTTGCTAGGACCTCCAAATGCATGTATTGAATGCTTATCTTGATGATGCGCAATATATATCCGGATGGCTAATGCTATACAACATCATGCGCCGCGACAAAAGATAATATTTAGTTGGCATCCACGGTAGTCTTCCAAAAATGGAAGGTTGCCATCAATGCCTTCTAAGAAATGCAAATCTTACCAAATTACGGTGCCACAATGTGAATATGCAAAGGCACATAGTTACGCTGCTGATATATGCCCGCAACAATTGTCAGCGTAACACCTTTTGAATCATATTTTTTTTCTAGATTTGTTTGTAATAGAAGGAACTACATATTATACAAAGCTCTACATCTCGTTCCTCTGTGTGAACATAGATATCAAGTTCCTTTGAAATTCTTTGTGAACTTTTCGTGCGTGTGGTACATAAAACCCTACTTTGAGAGAAAAAAAAGACTATTAGATCTATAAAGGTTCACAATACAACATCAAGAAATGGATCTTACCAACATAGGAATGTTAGTTCTATCATGTCTTAATCCATGCTGCCATCCTCGATACCCCATGAATAGCTATTGAATTCTATTTGCTCTGTTATATCCCTGTTTCAACTTGCCATTCTCAAAAGGCATGTAAATATCTATTAAATTCCGTTCGTCTATTTTCATGTCCTGTAAAAAGATATTTAGTTCATACAAAGCTCCTTATTGACTTGCATAAATCTGCAACTACATTGTATTAGCTGAGATTTTGGGGCAGAACATATGGCATAATATTCGTATATTCACGTAGAGAATGATGTTTTTCACGAGGGAAGAGCTTCAAGCTACAAAAATCATACATAACAGAGCATACATTCTTGCATACAATAGGCTGAGATAGTATCAAATTAAAGTCATCTTTAGATAAATAATCATACCTTTGATTCTCAAATCCATGTCAGTCCCTTGTCACTCCAATGCTTGCCACATGGAGTTCTTCAACTTGTAACTTGGCGAGCACTTGCCACATCTTGGCTTGTTGCCACATGAGGTTCTGGAAGCAGGTAGAGAAGCAAGCCAACATAGCCTGAATCCAAGCGGAATGCATTAAATGTATGCTAACTACATGAAATTGCCCAAGAACAAATTGAACAAAGCAAAGCAAAGCAAAGCTTGCTCCAAATTGCCTGCATATGGTACCAACTTGCGTGCATCATGCATCATATGCATCTTAAGAGCATAAAAATGTATTCTACAAAGGGAACAACATAAACATAGAGTGCATAAAAGAAAAAGATGGAGAATTAACTTGGATACAAAAGTACTCAATAAATGTCGCAAAGAACATGGAATACCAAGGCTACTAAGAGTTTCATTAATAGTAGAGCTGCTTGGAACACATGGGCCACCAAGACTAACAGGAGATTCATTAATTGGCAAGGAACATCCAATAGCAGGACTGCCAGCCATTTTGTTGCCTAGCACACAACTTTCAACACCGAAGCTACAAACACCACAGCTACTAGGCATAACAAACATAACAAACAAAAAGAGATAAACCTCTACTTGTATTCTTACCAGCAACATACCACCGTCTCTTCTTATAGCTGCCCAATTTGCATGCAGGTGCAAGCTGCCGCCATATCTATCGATCTCCTGACATGTGAAGAAGATCTGCCTGTCTCCCGACAGGTGAAGTGACCGACCTGATCCAAAAAACAAACAAACAAACGTCCTTAAAAATTCTACCCCATCAAACCCTATTTTTTGTTTTCTCATTTTTTATTGGTCGGAAAAAAAAATTAGCCACCAAAAAAACCTCAAACCATAGGTAAACCAATCCAAGGAAAAATTTCAAAAAGTTTTTGGCATCTCAAAAAAAACCAAATTTAAAAAATAGATTGGCACAAAGCTTTCCATCCCACATGATAACAAAGTAGATTGTTAGCTATGATATAAAGGCCATTGTGCATGTGTGTCCTTCAAATTTGGCAATCTCATGGAAGAGCTTGTTCTCCAGAAATGAGTATCTCGCGTAATAAAGAGCATAATGAAAACATAACTATCTAGTAAAGAGGAAGAAAAAGAAAGAGAACTTAATGTTTAATAATAATTGAAGTCATTTAAAATAAGCACATCCTTATTTAGATGTTGTCGAGGCCAAACATTTATATGTACAGCCATACAACTGTGGGTTAAATGCAACATTACACGTGAATTTGCAATCTCTAGAAACTAATGAATATCTTGAGGTAGAATATTAATATCTTAAATGACTCCCTCCTTGAAGAAGTATATAATGGTTTTGTTTAGAATATTTGTTTGCCTCTATGGCAATGTTCGAAGAAAGGAAGTTCAAAAGTGGGCTCCTTTGATTTTGGCTGCTAGTGAGAGGAGAGAGACTGTTAAACTGGCCTGGAACTGAAGAAGGGACAGGAATTTGTGTTTCGGCGACACATGAGGTTTAATCGGTCTTGCTGAGGATCTGGTGGTGGACCAAAGATCCCCCCGGTGTGTGGGGGGAGAGGATGGGCTCTTAAAGCTGTTTTTTTTGTTTTCTGTACATACTTGATCGGTGGTCAATGATAGGTTGCTCTCAGAGGATCTTGCAGAGCGGCGGCGGATCAACGACAATCATTGTTCGCGTATTTCCTTTTATGCGCCATTACGACTAATCCTCGGGCCCTTTCCTTCTCATGCTTTGTCCTTTCTTTTTTGCTTTTTCCTTTTGCCAAAAGGTTTTCTTTGGCCCTCTTGTGTAAGCTCTTCGTCTAATCCAAATCTATAAACCTCTAGCCTTGCAATCCATTCCTATGGATTTCATAGATTTCCTCTTGGTTTATGTGGATTTTGCCCCTCCTTATCATTCCAATATCCCCTATAAATTCTCAGCTGCTGGACCGTTCTCTTCACCTTCTTTCTTGTTCTATGGGATTGCCTTTGCCTTTGGCTCTCTTATGTTCTAGCCCAACCTCATCTCCTTCTCCTTACTTAGTTTCCTAGCCTTTAGTTTTTGTGTCTAGTAAATATTTTGATGTGATCTTTGCTTTCTGAGCGAGGTAGGTTTGTGGTTGGCTCCAAGGCTTCTCATCTGAGCTTTGGATCTTGCTAGTTGATGAGCACGTCTTTCCAGATCTCTATTTCACAGGTGCCCATTCCTCTATTTTCTTGGATCAACAGGCCACTGCTACAGAACTCAAAATTGCTTACCTTGGAGAAGACCAGCCTGTAACATCCTTGTTCATAGTTTTCTGTCATTCGATTGGTGAAATGGTATCTGTAGAGTTATATCGTGTATGAGGTAATGCCATCTCGTGATTCCACCTCTTATGCCTCTATCCAGTTATCATATCTCTCTTCTGCCAATTCCATCAGTCGGATTGCCTCCATTTCTTGCCCAGTTATCCTAACTAACGGTGTTTATTTGTGGTGGGGCTGGATTGAAGGACCTGTTAACGAGCTTTGGGCAACAATACTAGACAATAGGTCTCTTTTTCTAGATCAGTTTCACTGCCTAGGTGGGTTTGCTGATTTAAGGTGATCCTGCAGTTGTTCGACGTACCATTAGATTCTTGCTCTTTGCTGATCCATCAATCCTTCCATCTCAAGCCTTGATGGTTTGCCCCTCTTGGCGTGAAAGCTCATATTGGTTAGAGCTCTATTGATGACGATGCCAGATATGATAGCTGGAGGGCTGAAGACTATCCCATGTGTCTCTGATCTGGAAGGTCCTCCAGCTGACCCAGAAGATAATTGTGTTTCCCTGCATATTCCAGAGGTAGCAGACCGTATTTGTCGTCTCGACAAGCTTGGTCTGATTGGCAAGATCATAAGGGGGAACCCAAGCCTTCAGGAAATCGCTAAGGTGCTGGAACGGGTGTGTAGGGCAAGGTTTCCACCTAGGCTCTTCTGGCTTGGCAATTTGTATTTTATCATCATAGCTGCTATGGAAAGTGATGCTAATGTTCTTTTTAAAAAGGGGTTGATCTCATCTATGAATGGCCAGTTCCTTCTCCAAAGGTGGCGTGAGGAATTTGATCCCTATAACCCATATGCTTTATTCTTCCTTAGTAGTCTAAGGTCTGAATATTGGACAGAGAAGGCCTTCAAATCAATTGCAACCTCACTTGGTGAATACATCTCAATGGGTATGAGCAACAATGAGGCCCCGAGGATTTGTATATCCATGGATAAGCATATTGCCTTTAATGGCTATAACGGCAAAAAAAAATTGTTTAAGCTATTGACTTCGGTGCCTCCTCCTTGTACTATGTGTGGGGCAGTGGTTCATGCTTCCACTATTTGTGTTATCCCAAGTGAGCCCCAGTTGGTACCCGATTTAACCACCTCCAAAGGGAAAGGTGCAGTTGTAACAGATGATGAAGGTTTCACTCTAGCTCCTGCATCCACCAAAGGCAAAGGAAAATGTTATTTTAATGCAAGGAAAGGCCGAGGTGGCTATAGTCTGTCCATAAAAAATCCTGACATAAATTTGGAAGTTGGAGAATGTTCTGTCATTAAAAGCAGCATGCAGGAGGATCAGCCTAGTGAAGCTCTTGATAGTATGATCCACGATCCAAGTGGTCAAATGGAAGCAGAAAAATGTGATGATGGCAACTCTAAGGTTGCAGCAGTAGAGGGACCTTGAAAGGGACCCTTGATACTCCAAAGCAATGCTTTGAATCTATCCCTTGTGGTCTCTACCCTCCTTGGTCCAGACATTGACCTATCACCCAATGGAGAGATGACACATCTGCAACCAATATCGATGTTGATACCGACCACCCAGTCAGCATTGACTATTGCCAAGTCAGCATTGACAATCACCCAATAAGCTTTGGTTACTGCTTAGGTAGACGTCTTTACCTCAGACATTGACACTTTACCACAGAATATGATGCAGCATGGAGTAGCAGACACTGATATAGATTTTAACAAGCACGTGGCAGCAACAATAGAAGTGCAACAAATACCAGATGGAAACCTTCTTTCCTTTGTTGAGAGAGTAAATGAAATGGTAGATGGAGTTTGCAGCCAAGATCAGGGTCAGGCCCCTCTAAAGGCAGCATGTGATGTGGTAGATGTCCCATGCCGCCAAAATCAGGCCCCGGAATTAGCTGTTGAAGAGGAAGGTGATGTCACTGGCTCCTCGTCCGATGTACTAAAAAAGAAAAAGGGGAAACAGCAGCAAAAGAAAGTGTCTTTTGTGCTGGGAGTAGTTGCGAAGGTTCTCCATGAACTCTCTCTCTCTCTCTCTCTCTCTCTCTCTCTCTCTCTCTCTCTCTCTCTCTCTCTCTCTCTCTCTCTCTCTCTCTCTCTCTCTCTCTCTCTCTCTCTCTCTCTCTCTCTCTCTCTCTCTCTCTCTCTCTCTCTCTGAAATCAGTCATAAGGGGCGGAAAGGGTGAAGCATGCAATGCTTCTAGTATATTTATAGCGGGAGCATTATCCCATAGGCGGCATGTATGTTTTGTTAAGCGATTGATGGGAGTTTCATCTCTAAAACGAGGTAAGTTTTCCCTCGGCTCCTACTCATGCTCTTGTCTAAAATTATGCATCATATATAATCTGCTAAGGTTCAGAATATGTTTGGCAAGACCAATGTTTGTTACTGGAAACGTTGGTTTATGGCACTATGATTACAATATACATGGGGCTGGTCTATGGAATTCAGCTCGCAACAGCACAAACATGACTAAAAATACTCAAAATGCGAGTAGGGCAGATAATGGTATCAACACTGTTATGGGGCAGGTTAAGGAAATGATAATTACTACGGTTTTTTTGCCTTCTCTAGGTAGAAAGGCAATAAGAATAGTTTTTTATCGTCCACTGAGACCAATCGGCCTATGGGACCCAGAAGGAGCATAGCAAACTTATTACTGTCCGGGTTAAAAAACCCTCGCCCCGAAGGGTTTTCGAGGGAAAAACCGTGGCAGTAATAAGAATGATGTCAAACTGTACAAGTATACATCATCATGAAATAAATGCGTATGTACATGTCAAGCGCGTGCCCGAGGACATAGCTAATCTTGCATGTCTATGACCTCCTGAATGTATGATCCTAGCACCCGTACGGATGCCGTGCTCAATGTCACATGTAACGGCTGGCCAGGCCTGACCAACTCAGCATAGCGCGTCCGGATGTGATCATATGCTGGGAAACTTTGAAAGGTATGAGATTCATCCTCAATGACTCCCATTTGGCAGCATTGACAGAGCCTGTCCTGACGTGGCTCGCCAATCCATTTGCCTGTCTCAATTCAAAGATGATGTGCCCCTATGCGAATGGAGGCAATGAGTCTAGAGCAGCTGGCCAGAAGGATCGTAAGAGGATAAGTGGTGAAACAATAGAACACGAGCTGAGTAGTATGATAGTCTGGGCAAACAGGAATGTAATAGTATGGGATAGGTTTTGGAGTCTATTCGGGTATGGTTCAGCAAATATGGCAGATGCAAACATTGTAAATGATGTTAGTGCTATTGAAATCAATGACATACTGTTGACCCTTAAATTGTATTCTATTGTAATAATCTGTTCAATAAGGTTAAAAAATGTCACTACAATGGAACCAAATTACCTTTTCAGTTCAGACAATGGAATAGGGATGCTCAAAACACGGTCAAAATTTTCCTGCTACAAAAAACAGCTAAAAGGCTATGATAATATGCAAATGATAGAGATAGGGGATTGGATAGTTGGCCTTTTATCATGCAAAATATAGGGGTATGGGCCATTGGAAATAAGGAATTCATATGTCGAGTTATGATGCTAGTAATAACTTGGATAGGTAGACGATTTGGTGGGTTTTGTGGGGGTGGGACCTCCCTACAGCATTGGCAAGGAGGGGGGCTAGTTAAACCTCAACATAATGGATGGGATATTACCCTGCTCGCCTTGGAAAGGGATAGGGGCACCTTAATTGGTTGGGGTGCAATGTGGCTGACTCGATGGCTTGGGTTGATAGAAGGGTCATTCCCAATAAAATACCCGCTATGGTGTAAACTTACCCACCATTGTGGCAAACAATCTGACACATCCCATAAATGGCTACGCCTAATGGATAACAAATTTTTGACTCCGCTAGCTACAATCTCTAAAATTCGAAGTAACCTGCTCTGCCATCCTGACAAGGGGGTGCGTGACAAGGGGTGATGTCACTTGAATGGATAGATTATGAAGATTGTTTCGTGGAACCTTCGGGGAATCAAGGGATCTCTAAAGAGGCTAGAGTGCTAGTAGCAATGAGATCGATGAATGCAGATATTCTACTTATACAAGAACATAGACTTTCAAGCTTTGAGGCTAGTTCCTTCGGTGCTTGGGTAGGTAACCAGTATTCCTCTTTTACTTGTGCTGCCAGAGGCACCAAAGGGGATACGGGAACTTTATGGAAGGGTTTAACTAGTAAACTGCAATATGTGGGGACAGACGGTAGGTGGCAGGTTGTGCAATTTGATACAGATGGGATCCAATGGGGAGTGATTAACATATATGCGACAAAAAAGCATGTAGAAAGAGTCATTTTATGGAAGGAAATTAAGGACTGGCTGATCAACCAGCCAGTGGCCAATTGGGTATTGGGTGGTGACCTCAATATGACAGATATTTGGGATCAAAAAATTGGCCTGTACAGGAACCTACAAGGCGAAGAGCGACTGGCATAGGACTCCCTTCTCAACAATTGTAGTTTTGTTCTTCTCCCACTGTTGAATACTCCCTACTCGTGGTCTAATAAATAAAAAAGAATGGACAGAGTTTATTGCCTATTAGACATATTTTATGTGGCTAACAGTTCATCCCTCTTCATGGATCAGTGTCATGTGGAAGGGGATCTTGCCTTTTCCCAGTCAGATCATGTCCCACAGAAACTAATATTCGAAGATCTTCTTTCTGCCAGACGAAGAGGAAATGTCCCCTTTAAATTTAATACAGGGCTTCTAGGGAAGGATCTTTTGCACACCATTTAGGGAATATCTTTTAGCTCAGTCAAGGGATGAGGGACTTCCTAGTATGAAGGCATGGATCAGGAAGAATGCCGATATGAAAGGTTGGATAAAAAACAGGGGTAAGCTACGGGCTACCAAATCTAGGGCAACTAAGGTTGACCTATGTAACCAAATTCGGCAAGTTAAACAAGCTTTGATTCTAGACCCCTTCAATATTGTCAATCAGACACTTGAGGAAGAGCTAGAGGTCAGAATAAAAGTGATAGAAGAGGAAGAGGCCTAAGGAGCTGCTATTAGATCAAAGACCAAATGGTATGCAGAGGTTGACCATGAAAGCTCTAGGTGTTTTTTTAGACTGGCAGAAGCAAGGCTGGCTGAGAACAGTATCACTTCGGTTACAAATGATCAGAACGAAGTTCTTAGAGAGGAGGCAGAAATTAAATCCTTCTTCAGAGACAGTTACGAGGGGTTGTTCAAAGAAGATCCTCTCCCAAATGACTATTATAGTACATGCTCCGAGTGGCTCCCCCTCCCGAGACAAGGTCAGCTTGTGACAGAAAGAGAAAATGTGCTTCTACTTCAAGAGTCTCAAGAGGTAGAAATCTACAAGACTCTGTGTTCCTTAGCCTCTGGCAAGTCTCCAGGACCTGACGGGTTCCCTCCAGAGTTCTATATAGAATTTTGGGATATGCTTGGGCCATTTTTTACTGCAGCAGTCAAGGTGGGCAGCTAAATAGCTTCACCCGGCCCTAGCAACTGGCTTTATCTCGTTGGTTCCAAAAGTTAGTAAGCCCCAAGTGCTAAGTGAATGGAGACCAATAGCGCTAACTAATGTGTTGTACAAAGTAATCATGAAGGTCATTGCCAATCGTATGAAACCAATCTTAAACCAAATGCGATTGGGCGTGAACAATCAGCTTTTCTCCCAGGCAGGTATATTTTGGTGCAAGTTATCTCTTCAGAACTGTGTGATGTTGAAACTAGACTTTCGTAGAGCCTATGACTCTCTCAGGTGGAATGGGCTGAGGCAGGTGATGGCTCATATGGGCTTTGAGGTAAACTTTATAGAGCTAGTCATGGGGTTGAACAAGATGGCATCAGCAATTGTCCTGGTAAATGGACAATCATCGGGTCCCTTCGAGCTCAGAAAAGGGGTCAGGCAGGGGTGTCCCCTTGCTCCTTAACTTTTTCTAATCATGGCAAATCTCTTAACTTGTATGGTGAAGAGCTTGATGAACAGGGGATTGCTAAAAGGATTACTTCCTCCAGGCATCGATCAAGAATTGTCTATTATGCAATATGCTGATGATACCTTCCTTTTTCTAAGGTATGATGATGGGAGTTTTCATGCCTTCCAACATGTGTTAAAGTCCTTCTACTTTATCTCTGGGGTTGGGCTGAATCACTAAATGTGAGATCATATGGCCATTTGAAGAAGACATTGATACAAGGGTTAGGGCTTGGAACTACCATATAGTGACAGCTATGGAGACGACTAACCTTCTGGGTATGCCACTCAACCTTGGAGAAAATTTGAAAGGTCTCTGGTCACTGATTATAAAAAGAATTCGAAAAAAGGTTAACCTCTGGTCTTGCAAGTCCCTGTCCACTATGGGGAGAGTGACAGTAGCTAACGCAATCCTCAATGCTACCCATATTTATTATTCTTCGGCGATTGTGGCACAAAATTATATATACGACCAGTTATTGGTAGTTATTTGCAAATTCATATGGGGAGGGAAGATAGCTGGGGTTGCGTGGTCGGAAATGTGCCGAGATAGGAAAGATGGGGGATTGGGATGTAAAGACCCAATGGTCCAAGGGAAGGTTCTGGCAGCTAAATTTGTATGGAGAGCTATTCAAGAGGATGCATCTCCGGCTATTGCCTTTGTGAGTCACTGACTTAAACAGGGGAAGATAAAGGGGAAACCTTCAACCCCGAGAGATGAGATTGGTTTCTATTTCTATAAATTTTCAATGGGTCGAGGTACCTCCCCAATAATGAGGAAAATATTAGAAGCTTGGCAGGATGTGCAGAATCTCTTTAGCTTAACGGATGCTTAGTGGGAGGCGGGGCTGAGTATATTTTGGAACACCGTGTTTTTGATGAGAAATACGCTCCCCTTGCACTTATACACCCTCGGTGTTCATTAAATGGCGGACATTTGGAATTTGCAAGGCAGGCGGTTGTGGGAAAATGGAAGATGGATTACATGGACAAGATTTAAAGTCTTAGTCCCATGTGCCGATGAAAGGGATAGGAAGATCTTGGGGAAGATTATGGTGAATCAATCACACTACGGTATTGTAGGGGAGAGGAGATGGCTATGTGAGGATGGAGCGTAGTATAAAGTCAAGAAGTTGTATGGATTGATAATGCCCACAGTCCCCATTAAAGGTGCCGCAGTGGGTTGAGATTAGACCAAACAAAAACCAAAGATCTATTGGCCAAGTCTTGGTCCTCCTTGTGCTCTAAAAGATACAATTTTTCCGTTGGATCAGTCTACAAGAAGGAGTTCACACTATGACATGGTTGATGAATAAGGGAGTGGTTCAACATGATCTTTGTCGTCTCGGTTATGGTGCCTCAGAGACAATGGATCATCTCTTCTTTTGTCCGACCATAGGGGACTTCTGGAGATGGGTTTGTCCAATTATTGGGCTACAAGTGTGTCAGCTGTCATGGCCGGCCATTCTAGCCAATATAAGTGCAGACATTATTTGTTCTAAATTTCTGCATTTTCCATACTCCGAGTAGATATATTATAAATACATTTTGTGCTCGTTCTAGTTTCTGCATTTTCCATAAATATTTATAAAAGTCGCATTTAATTAAAGTGGGTCACATGGGATTCCCACTTTTTTTTAGAACCCTATTATTTTACACGAAAAGGACGAGCAAAAAGTCTTCGGCCTCTATAACTATCCAAAATTTGAGTATTTCTGATTTAGAGTAGGTCCAAGCATCCTATATCTTTCCCTCTGTTTTCTCGGATCACAAGTCGAGAACACCAAGAATACAACTCAAACAAAGAAATATCATTACACTTGAAAACAAAGTTATAGTTGAAAAAGATTTTTTATTAATAAATTATATAGTTACAACGTATTTTACATCGGACGCAGAGACCATGGCAGTCTTGTTGTCACTACAGTTACATCATCATGGTAGGTGGTCCACCTTACAGGAAGAAGGTGCGGGGCTTCTTCTTGCCGTCTATAAGCTCTGGGGGCAACCTGAAAAACGTGAAATGCCTCACGAGGAGGTGCCTCGTGAGCCACTCATTGGCCTGTCCAACCAATTTCTCCATCCTCCTTTCACATTTTCATCAATCACTGGATCGAATATGCTCGTTCTCCAACCTCTGTGGATGTCATGCAATGCTTGCAAGATCCTTTGAGCTTTCTGGAGTTTTGAAATGTTCTTCCTCTCTTCCTCATTCCTTGAGGTCCCATAGCATCTGCAATCACGAGCAAGCTTATCCCAAAGCCCTGGTAAGAGTGTAGTCTGAGCGGGATCGCCATTAGTCATGGGTAAATAGATTGGATAGCATTCATTCCATATAGGTGCATCCAATCACATACAGAAGCATACAAATGGTCTCATCATTGGGATATAGCGTTGCCTTTCTCATTTCATGAGTGAGAAAGGCCCTAGGAAGTCAATGTACAAGTATTTTCATTACAGAATATAATACAATTGTTCACGTTTCTTTCAAAACTTTACAGAATTTTGCTATCTGAAATTAGAGGTCACTGATCTTGATCACCATAATATTTCCCGTTCATAGCCCTCATGATCACGCTGCTCTTCGGATCAACCTGCTTGAGGTTCGAATAGTTCCTAATCACATCGGCCACAAGAATGGAAAACAAGGATTCTGCCAACACCGAAATGAGATTGTAAGACAATTACTTATCTGTTTCATGCTCTTGTGGTCAATAACTCTTTGCAATAATTGTATTGTCCGAATTATGATAGCATTTATAGGCGGTATCGTCTATGATCATCGTGTTGTGTTTATTAAAATCCTGGTATGCTTCATAAACTCTTTCCAGCCTTTTCACCATAATAGGCTTCCCTTCATGATGGCTGGATCGACGTCTGCCACATGCTCGACCCTTTCATTTTCTCAAACAAACTTGAACTTCAAAACGGGCAGGCCAAGTACACCAAGGACATTGACAACATTTTTCTTTGCCATACAAGACCATATGGCCACTTCGAATCCCCGGTTCAGACACCATTGAATAACCTCTTTTGCTTGAGGCCGAGGATAGACGATCTTATTCCCTACCTTTGTCGACTTCTGTGAGGTGTTAAGCTCAAGGACATCACCATCGTGTTATACTGCAGCCAAGACTCTATTCACGTCAAAAATTACAAGTTTGGTGGGCCCGTGTAGATCCCAGTTCGAGTTTGGCTCTGACCAGATTTCTTGATCGAGATCCAGAGCCGAGATCTTTATTCTTTCAGGTCCTTTCTCGATGGTCCCACTGTCTTATACTGGACTACCATTTTTGGATGCAGTGTCCTCCTGTGCAATTGAATCGCCAGCAGATCCCTGTGATCGTGACAATGATCCTGATTGATTTCCCTCGATGTCCCTGAAATGATGAAGGCCATCAATTACGAAAGGAGGTTCTCAAATCACGAGTCGAGAAAGGATTCATATGCGAAATTGGAAAAACATTAAGACTTGGAGGTTTCTCACCTCGAGAAACTCTCGGAAAGGAAAATAAACTGATCTCAATTAAAGATTCTCCATTATTTGTTCCGCTGCGAGTTCATCTAAACCTTCGATATGTGAGGGCTCACCTTGGCTGTTATCTCTATGTCCGTCATCTTTGTCATTACTACTTCCACCAGTCTTCCTGTCTTGAAAATGGTAATGAAGCAGATTCAGGTATGACGTAATGGTCTCAACCAGGTCCTTGTTGCCAACCATAGATATTGGTTTCATTGCATAGAGCATAGCCCCTTGAAAGAACAAGCCATTCATATATCACTCGCATACAATCTGATCTCCCTCGATCAAGCTTGTAATGAAGTACTTGATTGTAGCACCATCAGTCTTGACTTTGTCAAGTGATGGCACCTCCTCCATAAAATCTGCCGCCCTTCCATGGTTCCATATGCTCTTGAGAAATCATGAACTTATCGACATAGTGGTGTTCGCTTGACCACCCATTTGTCCAAGTCTGCATTCGACCTTGAAACTGGAACCAAAATTATGTTGGCAAAACTTGATGCCTTCGGCAAGCCAAGTCTACACTATACTCATGTTCCAGCTCGTATATGGAATACAAGACTTCGTTGTTGAAATTAATATCACGCGCCTAATCGTGGAGAGACAAAGAAGGTTGCACGATTGCCTGACATGCAGAAGATAAGGAAATTGAAAGTATCTAACTCGATCATATCCAGACACATCTTATACCACTGCTCAATGTCAGCTTTTTCATAAAATAAAGTGGGATCTTCGATCATATTCATGGCAAATAGGGCATAAGCTCAGCTGCTAGTTCCAGACCACCAAACCCCTTGTGTGACCAAGGTTACCAAGAAGGGAGGGGAGCTATCATCCGTCTTAAATGGCACTACCCTGAATCTAAGCTTCCGCTGAAGTGCCATAGCGCATTCAGAAAAGGGGGCGGTTTTGACGTTCCGTTTAAGCTTCGTGTTGATGTAGGGTGGGCATAGCCAGTTCAATTCCTTCATGTCATCCTCATCAAGCGTGGCCTTCTCCTTATAGTAGTCGAAATCATGGCATGCGTTGGATGCAACATTGCAGAATTCTGTGATGCCTTCTTCCAACGCACGTCGTCTCTTCAGGACTGTCACGTAATCCTTTGCATCCCACATTTTTTCCTAGTCTTCCTCAGTCACATCCGAGTTTTGCCCCGTAGGTCAAGCGTTTCTTTATCCATGAGTCTTGTATCCTTTTCATGAACTGTTTGTCAAACAACTTTGGGTCTGGTCTTGTTGGCAATTCTTCATTGCTGTCCTTAAGCTTCCCTCTTGTCCAGAGAGCCCAGATCTCAGTCCATTTTCACCAGACCATCTCACTGCATAAAATGAGGTCATATTGGTTCGATAGGGATTCCCTGCCCTTTCTCGTTGTTTTCTTCTTTTTCTCATCTCCATCATCCCCCTCATCAATCTTCCTGGCCTTCCAAAGGACATATCTGTTCGAAGGTCTTCCACTTATCTGAGGGAGCCCTGCTTCCTTTAATGACTTCCACTTTTGCCAAGCGTGTATGATCTGGTCAGGATACGGGCTGCAATGAATAAATGGAACTATGTCAGAACATTTATTTTAATAATCCATGAGAAGAGAACATAGAGGGGGTGCGGGGCTTTCAAATGACTCGCGAGTCGAGAAAGTCCCTAATTACAAGGAAGCACCTGAATAGCAGTAAATTAAGAATTCTGAGTGTTCTCGACTGCGAGTCGAGAAAATCCATAGGAAGACAAAAAACAGAGGGTGCGGGGCGTTCTTGACTCGCGAGTCGAGAAAGTCCCCAATTACAAGGAAGCCCCTGAATAGCAGTAAATTAACAATTCTGGGTATTCTCAACTCGCGAGTCGAGAAAGTCTATGGGAAGACAAAAATAAAAAATGGCGCGGGTGCACTAGGGCCATTCTCGACTCGTGAGTCGAGAAAGCCCCCTGCACCCTGTTTTTTGTCTTCCCATGGATTTTCTCGACTCGCCGAGAAAGTCCCCAATTGCAAGGAAGCCCCTAAATAGCAGTAACTTAACAATTCTGGATATTCTCGACTCCAGAATTGAAATCTATGGGAAGACAAAAAGCGAGGGTGTAGAGCTTTCGACTCGTGAGTCAAGAAAGTCCCCAATTTCAAGCAAGCCCCGAATGGCAGCAAATTAACAATTCGGGTATTTTCGACTTTCCTGAGTCGAGAAAATCTATGGGAAGACAAAAACTAGAGAGTGCGAGGGCTTTCTCGACGCGAGTCGAGAATGGCCCTGGTGTAGGCTGAGTAAAATACCTTATGTAGTTGGCACTTGTTGCTATTGTATTCTGACAGTGGCTAATACTGGCAAGCTCGATGGGTGGTGTATCCGCTAAGAGGACTCTGCACTCTCGTTTAGAATACCGATTCTTAATCCTCTGTGGGACCTCCTTTTCTGTCTGCAACGCTTGTGCTGCCATCACGGAATGCGGACCATCCACAACCCAAGACCTCACATCTTTACCCTTCAGATCTTCCTCAATGCTCCACCTAAATAACTCACACGTAGCTCTGCTGAATGGAATAACGTCTGCTGGCATTGGATCCACAACAGGATGACGCACCATGAGGTTCAGTATCTCTAGCATGTGAGCTGGATTAAATTCCTTGTGGTTGAAGAGGACCGCATCACCAGTGTAAACCTTCAAGCATCTTATATCCAATAGCAACTTGCGGCCAATCCCCAATGGTTAAAACTGAGCCAGACGCTCCATCTTTTGGCCCCCCTGTGACTTCTTTATTTGGTCGTCTGGATTCAAGAACTGGGAGTCTACCATTTCGTCATCTTCTGCATCGGAATCCTCTGGAGTGCTTTCAGTTTCTCCACTTGCACTATTCTCTGGACTTTTCTCCCTTTCAACAACATCCTTCGTAACTGTTGAGTGCTTTAAACTCTTAAGCACGTTGGATGTGAACATCCCTGTGTTAAAGAGCTTCTCCCTCACCCTGGAAATTTTCATTCCGAGCTCCCTTGAAGTGAGCGTCCCAACCTCCTTTATCCCTTCCAAATCCTTCCAGCCCAAGTTCTGGCAATTTAGAGGCACCGGCCTTTTGTCAGTCCCCTTGGCGTTGCTCATCGATATAAAAGAATAATTTGAGACTGACAATTTCTTGGTGTCGTAAAAGTTTTCCTTCACCACGTCTTCCACATACAAAGTGACACGTCTTGGATCTGGGGCAACAATAGATAGGACCACACCGACCTTCTTATACTTATCGTCGGAACTTCTTTTGTCCTTGTGGCACAAAAATAGATTGTTTTCTTTTCCACAAGATGTTATTTCCACATATCACTAGCAATCCGCTGGGGGTTTCAGCAGCCTCTGTCTCAATCCTTCAAGGACGAAGAATGGAATTTTACCAGTGATGACGAGTGTCTCTGCTGTAAATGCTGCAAGGCTAAAATATCGTCAGAACATGTAGACGAATCAAATCAAAATTGAGTGCTTACCGGGAGGCATGATCTGTTGTTTCTTCATACCACTGGAACTCGCCTTCAATCTGGCGCCCTGCTTCTTTGTTGGAGTCGCCATGTCTTGATGCTAATGCTGTCTCTTGCTGCTCGAATGCCCTTTTAAACTTAGTCTCTTTCGGGACTTTGTGATTTTGGGACTCCACGTAAAAACAAGTTCCGGCGTGTTCTTAACACTAGAGTGGTCCCGGGGACCATTCCTGGTCCATGGACCAGAATTGGTCCAGTTGACCCACTATCACTTAAACTAATATATCTAAGAATAGAAGTTTCAATTTGGTGATATAGCGCCACCATATCAATCTTTACTTGATTCTTCATGACCTTTGAGAATTTCAAGGCCAATGAACTCACCTATATGATGTAGTGATTGTTCAAATATTAGAGAATTTGACAGTTTACGCCTTGATCCGAGCTAGGCATTCTTGGGTTTTCCTAGCATAAACAGGCCTAAACCTTGCTAAAATTGGAAGTATTTGTCTATTTATGATAGAACACATTGATTTGTATGTTTTCAGCTTTGGTTGCTATCATCTAACATCCGTGGAAGCCGACAAACCCTATTTTGTTCAAAAATGCTGCGTGCGGTTTAGGAATTATCTCTCTCTTATTATTACAAGTTTTGGGTTAATTCTTGTGGCCATGGATTCTTAACTATATGAAGTACAATCTTGTGTTTTTTTGGAGTGTTCATAAGTTATATCAACTTCAAAATCTAATAGAGAATTTCCTATACAGAATTTAGGACAAAATTATATGTTAAAATGCTCCAAAATCACCACCTGCAAGTATCATGAGGGTAATAAATGATGCATTCTTCTTATATCTACATAGATAGAAAATTACTCTATCAACTTGCATATAGTGTAATTAGTGTTTAACCATGCAATTAACTAGATTTAAAGATGATGTAGAACCATAGGATTAACACATTAGTGGTTAAAAATTTGAGTTAATTCCAAAATTATAGGCTGAAAACTCATCATTTACTAGCTAGTGATGTTTATTGATGAATGAAATTGAAGATCGTGAAGTTTAAGTATAAGAATAAAAAATTAAACCTTATGATCTTTGATGCGTCTTTCTCAGCTTTGTAGAGAACACACTATATTTCTCCAAACAAGCCTTTCAAATAGTTCAAAATATGATAAGGGACATATATATAGGTCCCCTATGTAGGTTGTGTGGCTTTCTTGCAAAAAAATACGGAGAAGCATGGTTATTTTTTACTAGTATAAAACTGGTATATCCATTGCTGCTACAAAGCATTAGTTTTAGTAGGATAATGTTACAAGTAGGTCATCTTTTATGTACACTATATTTTTCATGAATGCGGGCCTTCCTTTGCAATATAACTCTCTATTTTCATATTGAAATAACATACCATTTGAAAGATACGAATATAATTAAGCATGAACCATTTATGGTCCATAATTAGACCAATTGTATAGAGCATATATCTCTCACTAGCCCTATCCATTTTGTCCCCATAGTGATATCATGGTTTCTTACCTTTAATAATATAATTTTTGAAAGGTGTAAGTGGAAATCCATGTAGATTCAATTGGCGAATAGATACCCCATAAATTCACAGTTGTTTGTGCTTAAACATTGCCCTCAAATTATGCAAGCTCGTCTAACCAATTAATTTTACCCCATAGACAATTGTACATATAAACTAGATTCTAAAGTTGAGATCAAAATTGATCAAGACGTTGCCTCTATTAATTTTTAAACTTGCAGTCCTGTGGACCAATAATGGTCTGCAAGTGGAGCTGCACATAGCAGTCTAACTTGACTTTTTATAGTCATAAACTTCCATATTTTTCTTTGAATTTTTTTGCATTGTTTTCATGACATGGGACATTTTGAGAATGTGTTTTTTCAAAGTCACATCTCGAGGCATAAATCTAGAATAAACATAGAAGACATATTTGAATTTGATGCTATAAAGTTTAGTCCAAATCTCAAGGTTATGATCAACAAATATTTTCATTAACAAAGTAAATCAGAAGCTATTCATATCCCAAAATTCAACTTCAGATCAATTAACATAAGGAAGTTATTGATTTTAAATGGACCTATGGACCAATAATGGGCTCAGGTACAGAAACCTTTCTTAATTTCTTGTGACCATGTCCCTTGCTTTTTTAATGAGCTTGTTTTTGTATTGGTTTCATATCATTTTGAACTTTCATATTATGATTTTTTGGAGGACATCATAGAGTAAATTTTGCTCTATATGGGGAAATATTAATCATTGTTACAAGTTACCTAAAATTGAGATCAAAAGTGAAAGTCCAAACGTCAAATTCAAGGCCAGCCAACATTTTTATGGGATGAAGAAACTTGTCAATTGCTTATATGTCAAATATTAGCTCAAAATGCATTTCCTTGTAAAAGTTGTTGTATTTAAACTACAACTGCCTTCTGGGAACCATAATTGGTTTTGGGGAGGCAGAAAGCAGTTTTGACCCTGTCATATTTGAATGGCCCTATCTTTCTTTATAGACTTCGGATTGACATGTGGTTTTTTGTGTCAAATTTCCTTACCTCGTGTAGAAAAATATCGTGGTAATCAAAAAATTCGAAAAAATCGTTTTGTCGAGACAGTTTTACTTTATGTAAACATGAAGCTTTTGGTACTTGACCCCCCTGAGTTTGCTAGAGCATAACTTACAAGAATGGAGGTGTATATATTTTTAGGTATTTTTCTCGTGGACCATGACTGCCATATATGAATTCCTAGGAAGGGTTCGAATAGATTTTGTACCATTGATTTTATATGAATTTTAAAGTGAACACTGCAAATGGACCATTTCTGGTCCATCATCTGACCACTCTAGTGTTAAATTTGAAATTAAGGACATATAATCATTCAAGGAAAAAAAGCGGGCTAAGGATACAGCACGGCCATTTTTAGCCCGCCCAAACACTAATTCGAACTTTTACATTTCAAGGAGCTAAGTGTATCGGGCGCAGAAGAGTTTATCAGGCATAGAGTTTTATCGGGTCTTAGCAGCCGGAGGCAGAGAGAGATTTCGAACTTCTCGGCATGGCGCCACGATATTGTAAGCTCATAATAGCGGTTTAGTTTGTAACTCCGTCTACCTGAGTGTTTTGTTGAAATTAGATGGTTTGATCGATGTAGTGGGGCCAAGGTAGCAGTGGGAGATTAGCTATGGGACATGGGCACTCTTCACTGCAGCGCCATGGAGAAGGGATACACAAGGATCGCTTTAAAACAAGTTTTTGATGGAGATGCCTTATTGATGCGGCCATCAGAAGAAGCAAAGACCCTCGGAGAGGATGCGGGATCTGTGATACAATGGCCCAAAGAATACTTGCGAGAAGAGGTGAGTGCTTACCACTGTTTTATTGGGATGCTTGTTTCAGAGATCCTATTAGGCATGTTAAACTTGTTTAGAATGTGGAACTACTCGAAAGCTCGCTCGATTGGTTGTTTCCTTGTTGAGCATATTTCAAATCGAGAGACACTCTCTGGGTTGAGAGATGTTGAGCAAGGGAGCAACCAATCGGAGTAACTCGCGAACAACTGCATGTTTTGGTAGTTTTGATTGGAATGCATTTAGTCACAGAGGCCTCCGCCCAGTCTGAGCCCCTCCCCTTCCCAATATTCGAGGAAGATGGTTCGAAGGAGAGTGGCTCAGAGTGGCTAGAGGCACCTGTGACTCGACACTGGAGAATGCACTAGAGCTTGGGCAGGTCAAGGGAGGATGTGAGATAAGCAGTCTGCATTACTGTATATAAGACTCGAGGGCCTTCTCGACTTGCGAGTTAAGAAAGCCCCGCAGCCCTCCTTCAAATGCATTCCCATGTGGTTAGTCGCAGAGGCCTCCACCCAGTCTGAGCCCCTCCCCTTCGCAATATTCGAGGAAGATGGTTCGAAGGAGAGTGGCTCTGATTGGATAGAGGCACCTGCGACTCGACACTGGAGAATGCACTAGAGCTTGGGCAGGTCAAGGGAGGATATGAGATAAGCGATGCATTGCCGCATGCAGAAGACTTCGAGGGCCTTCTCGACTTGCGAAGTCGAGAAAGCCCCCCCAGCCCTCCTTAGGGATGCAGTTCAAATACATTCCCCTGTGGTTAGTCGCAGAGGCCTCCACCCAGTCTGAGCCCCTCCCCTTCGCAATATTCGAGGAAGATGGTTCGAATGAGAGTGTCTCTGACTGAATAGAGGCACCTGCAACTCGACACTGGAGAATGCACTAGAGCTTGGGTAGGTCAAGGGAGGATGTCAAAGCTCCTCTCGACTCGCGTATCTAGTATAGGACCACCAAGACTGAGCCCCTGTTCTCAAAGGTCCTAGAGTAGAGGGATCCAGTCTGGATGGCCGCATTCTCGACTCACGAGTCGAGAATAGGGGGAGTAGACTATTGTTGGCTGGCTGAGGCATTCTCGACTCGCGAGTCGAGAATAGGGAGTGTAATAGCGGTGCTTGATGGATGAGAAATTCTCGACTCGTAGGCGAGAATAGAGGGAGTAGATCCTGGAGTGTTGGCTGGGTGAGGGATTCTCGACTCGCAAGTCGATAATTCAGAGTAAGAGCCGGTGCTTGCTGGGTGAGAAATTCTCGACTTGCAAGGCGAGAATATGGAAGGAAGATCCTGGAGTGTTGGGTGGGTGAGGCATTCTCGACTCGCGAGTCGAGAATAGGAGTGTTGGCTGGGTGAGGCATTCTTGACTCGCGAGTCGAGAATTCAGAGTAAGAGCCGGTGATTGCTGGATGAGAAATTCTCGACTCGCGAGGCGAGAATAGGGGAAGTAGTTCCTGGAGTGCTGGCTGGGTGAGGGATTCTTGACTCGAAAGTCGAGATTGCAGGGTGTAGACTGCACCTTTCCTGCAAGGGAGGATGTATTATGTGTTAGAAAGGTCTGTGCAATGTTCTGAACTACCTAAGATCTTCATAGTTCAACCGAATGAAACATTCATAGTTGTTTCTTTTGTGTACATGCTTGCTCTGCAATTTTTTCCTTCTATCACATGTCTTTGGAGGATTCCTAGTCGGCAATTTCGGTTGCATTCAATTAAATAATATAAACAAAGAACAAGGAACTGCCTTCCATTAAAAAAACAAAAACAGAAAACAATGATGTGGTCCTGACCTGACCTGAATAAAACAAGATAATTTAAGGAAAGAACGTACCTGGCAGATTTGCTGGAACAAGACACAGGTTCTATGTCTGATTCCTTGCTTACACAGGTACTTGCAAATCGAGAATAGGGGTTTGTCGGGCTGGAAATTGTATCAGGGGATAGTAAGACCCTCTAAATACTATGAAAGGAAGAAGGAAGGAAGAATATAGTAAGGCACGTGAAAATAAGAAGATCAGTGGTAAAAATAGTGCTAAAAACTTACTAAAAAAACCACCCTTTCTTCTGAGACTATAGCGGCCTTTTGAGGACTCGATGTGCGCAAAAACCTCGGCGCTAGATGCATTACGATCCGTCGACCAGGCGGTTGTCATAAGAATTTATCGCTTTATTGTTAAATTTGGCCGATTGCCTTTGCGTAAAAAAATAGAGGAGGATGAAGAGTCGCGAAAAAATAGGAGGATGAATTGGTCTGAACAGAGGAAGGGAAAGAGGCGATTATTTTCGGGTCGCACCCTCGATCCTCAAAAAAGTGCCTTAATGAATGTCTGACGTGTACAGGCCATATCATGCGTGACATGGTTGTCCGGATGGCTGACGTGGCCATGTAAGCAATCGTCGAGGAATCGACACATGGCCACAGGACTATCTTATGGTTCTATGGTTTTAATATTATGGTTTTAATATTTATGGTCATATGGTTATATGCATGTTAGATGTTATATGGTTATATTTTATTGTTTATTGTTTTGTAGTGTTCATGGTTATATGGTTATAATGTTCCATATTCAACGTCTTCTTTCATTTAGGGAGCATCAGAAAGTAGAATTGAGCCAAGCAAGCCAAACGCAGGACATTGCCCCAGGCTCCAATGGAGGAAAATAGATTGCTTATTGTTGCACCCATGCAGCGGGACGGTCTTTGCAGAGGGCATCATAACTGCAGTAGATCCATCTAATAGTGTGAATGATCAAAGGATTAGAGACGATCATCTTGGTGTTGGCATTGGGAAGCTTCTTATCCAAGGTTGATACAATCATGTCCCAAAGGGAGCTCCAATGGATCGCATTGTGTGCTCCGAGTTGCTCGAGTCTCAAACTCGGTTAAGATGGTTGATTAGACATATTACACACAAGAATGGTGAGAACCTAGAAGGCCCAATCGAAGTAGATACTCAGGAGGCCGGGCGTGGAAGGGTTTGAGCATCCTTTGATTACGAGGAAGAGACGGTACATGTTGCATAAAAGGTAGCCAAGGGTGCCCAGCTAGAAGTGGCAGAAATTTACAAAGGATGGAAAGTATGGCACCAACTAAAGAAAATCTAGAAGCAATTAGGGGACAAGGTGTTGCACTCTAGATTGCACTATTCAGTATAGTGTGTGGATGGCCTTGTAGAAATAAGATCCCAATACATTGGACACAACCACTTTGCTCCAATAACATTCTTTTCTTGTGGTGGTGGAACCACTTCCATGTGCCTAAAATGTAGAGCATAGCTATTTCTTCATGCATTGCTTGGACCCAATAATCATGTTTGGATGTCTGCCTGTAAGAAATGGGATCAATATTTTGAATGACCATTGTCATGAGTGCATAGTTGCATTGAACTGAACTGGAGGAGGCAGCAGGTAGATGTGGAATAGAATCAGCAACTAGAGGCGGGTCATCAAGTCTTTGCGATCATCGAGGTGGTATGGGATCAGGCAGGGCTGGTCTAGTGGTGATGTGTCACGTAGTCCAAGGATATCGGGGGTAAGGGTGTCGAATAGGTGTTTGCATACGGTTCCTCATATCCTAGCATATCAATAAGGGACTTACTTGCTCTGGTTCTTCATAGTCAAACGATGGCCTGAATGAATGAGATTGTAATGATACTCATGATTGAAGCTGGAACTAGTGGAATGAATGCTTTGATAAAAGTGTCAAAATCTTTTAGGTAAAAAATATTGGATCTCACTTTAATGTAGTCTGTAACTCCTGGTTTCTAGAAGTCAATAGTGTATATTACCTCTTCCACAAATTCGTTACTGTGAAAATCAAGCTGTTTTCTCGGTAGACCATAAACTACCAAGTTTTCCTGTTGGCAGCATATCCTATATGAAAATGACTTTGAGTAGTTTGTCTGATAGTTTACCTTTTATTGCAGTGTTTCTCTGGGTTATGTTGCATATCCAACACGTCCAAATACTTTTAAATTAGATACATCTGGTTTGAGGTCATATAGAACTCCAAATTGTATTTTCGATGTTAATGCTTCTGTTGGGGCCATGATTGAGGTGTATGATGTTGTCGAATTAGATTGGTCCAGAATTGTAGCAGTAATTCTTTCTCTTTGAGTATAGATCATGCTGAATCCATTTGAGTACGATTCTTCCCTTTTTGCTATGCATTTTGAGCGTGAGCGTAAGGGACTATGAGCGTGCTATGAATGCCTTTGTTGTTTTAAACTTTTGTGACAAGTACTACTTGGCATCATCTGTTCTCAAGGATTTGCTGGTCAAGAATTCATTCCCCACTAACTTGAAAGTTTGAAAGACAGAGAAGGCTTGAGATTTATACTTAAATGAATACACCCCTGTATATCTATTTTAATCATCCACGAAGATTAGAAACTACCGGTTTCCTGCATAGAACTCTCTGGCCATGTAGCACAAATCTGGATGCACAGGTTGGAGGGCTATGTAGAATGATAATCAACGTATTGAGGATTTGGAACTTGAACCTACTTGCCAAGTCTACATGCATGACAGTCAAGTGTGTGTAACTGTATTTTGGCAGGCGTTTAAACATTTCTAACTTAGATGTTGAGAGTAATGCAGTAGTACCTATGTGACCATATCTTGCATGGCAGAAAGATTCCTGAGTCTAGGAGACTGCTGTTATAAGAGAAGTGGTCTGAGACACATTTGAAGGCTTGTTTTTAGTATGTATAGCTGGCAATTGGTCTGAGTAGCTACAAGCCAAGTGAAGGTTACAGAATTCTTATTAGAAGTTTCTTCTTCATAATATGGAAAAATCCCCCTGTGAATAGACCCATTTTCTTGTCAAACTTAGTAACACTAAGCAACTAAAAGACCAGCACAAGAATGACATCATCCACTTTGAGAGCGAGGCAATTTAGTTGTTGGAGATTGACTGTGCCTTTTGCTGTTGAAGATATGTTCCCATCTACCGTTTTAAGAAGAGAGGTAGAATGGGGCACTAAATTCTAGATGACTTTAGATGTCTCAGCCAAGTGCTTTATATTCCCTGAATCCACTAGACATATATCCTCCTTTTCTTTGAGTTTCTCAGCAGCTAGATTGAGGAATTCTACAGACAAATGAGTACTGATTTTAAACTTTGGAGTTACATGATTGGGTCTAGCTTTAACATTGAGCAAGTCATGCATAAGCTTGTTACAATCATGCTTGATATGACCTTTTGCCACAATACTAGCAGGAGAATATTTTGGTATGGACTTAATTGGATCAAAATAAGAAGAATGAGAGATGGCTAATGATGGGATTGTCTCAGATTTAGAGGAATATCTAGTGATATGCGTGGTCTAATTTTAAAATATTAGGCTAATTCCTGATTCTTCTCTTTTGCTTCCAAAAGCTGAATTAACAACATGTTGATATTCAAATGATAAAACATTGGGCATATAAGATCGGCCATATCTCCAACTACACCAAAAATAAAAAAAAAAAATTGGAGTCTCTTGAGTTGTTGCATGTAGTCCTTTATGTTGGTATAGTTGACAACCCCGAGATTCTACAACTATTCTTGAAGATTGAGTTGTTGTCCATCTCTTTCTTTTACACAGTTAGCTTGCAACAGAAATGCTATGTAAATGATGTGTATTCTCTGCTATCTCTTATATAATCTAGGCGGATACATAGTTTTAGATGTTGCAATGGTTGGAAGTCCTCTCACTTTTCAACATCTGTAGTAGGATTGCAATCTGGGGATAAGACTTCACCTAATTCTTTTAGATTGAAATTGGTTTGAAAGGCATCACACTGGGTAAGAAATTATTTGCATCCAATGCTAGATGTTGAAAAGTATTTCCATGGATCAGTGCTAACAGCCATGTTTTTGGATTAAAGTGCCAATATCGACCAAATATGATAGATGGGAACTACTTGCAAGAACCTCCTAATCTTCAAATAATGCTATATAAGATATTATTAATCGAAAGAATAGTCATTGCAAAAATCTTTATTATTTCTGAAAAGAATCCTGTGGCTCGTAAAACTTAGGCACAATATTATGCATAATATCATTTAAGGCGTGGATGACTTTCATGAATAATTCCCAACATATCATATGATTCCATTTTTGGAAATTGGCAATCTTTTGGATCCAAAAGACGAGGGAATTCTAGGAGTCTTCTCTTGAAGTAGAAACTTTTGTACATAATTCTTCGGGTTGATCTGCATCATCTTGCACTCTCAAGGAATCATCTTGCACTCTCGAGGATGCTAAGTCTATATACAACCAACATGGATGGCATGCATGCCTCTCTTCACTTTCTTAGGTGGATAACCCAGCCCAATCGGTTAGATCCTCATTTCCTTATTTGCATATCCAATCCATATCAATGGCAAAAGAAATGGAATTGATGTGCAAACATAGAATGGATAGAGAATGGCTTAATCAAGTAAGTCACTGGACATTTGTGAACAAATTGATAGCAGATATGGACACTCACCAAATCTTGTGAGATTGACTGGACCTCAATATTGCAACCCACAGACCAAATCCAACCAGATTTACTTAGATTCTTGTCAATAATTTGGTCAATGCATATAGCAGATGACTTTAGAGGCCAAAATGGATCTGCTCAGAGCAGAATCCAAACAAAAAAATGAGACTTCCAACACAAAAATTCAAACATTCTCCCCTGAAGTAATCCTCCATGATTCAGTCTCAAATTTATTTAATAAGATTGATTCTGATATAAGACTGAAAAGAGCAGTAGCTAGACCAATCACAAACTGAAAGACCCTTATATATGTAGCATCATATCATGTGTCATGACATCATGACAAAATAAATATACAGACTAACTTTTCATTTCAACAGGTAATCAAATCGCTTTGACTCAACAAACAACCACCAATACATCTTGGAAGTGTAATTATTACCATAAGTTCAAACTGTCAACTTGCCATAACAAATCTCAGCAGACTTATGCCAAACAATGAAAATAAACAATGATAGTCGCGCACAGCTATTCCATTTACAATAAGCACCCAGAAAAGCCACCTATTCTTCAATCCCGCAGGGAACACAAATCATGTACACACCAACTGTTAACCACGTACTGTACAGGACATCACTCCAAAAACCCTTGAGCTTCTCAATAAACAGATGTGTCGTTCAAAAGTATCTGTGAGCTTTTGTCATCTATATTGACCTGTTCATTTCCACCCACTTTTTCTAAATCTAGGGCTGTTGCAGCTGTCACTGCTTTGGCAGCCTTATTAGATAGGGTCCAAAGCATGACGCTTGCTGCCAATGTCAAGATCATCTTGGGTCTAACCTATAATATTCAAGAGAATGATGTTAATGAAGAAGAAATGCTGTCACAATCAGAATTTGCCAACAAAGAAGAAAAGAGAGATCAAAACCACCTCAACAATGTCATCCCAAAGCAAGAAGATAGAGCAACCAAGCTTTCTTGCCACACTGATAATGTAATTAGCATTTTGCTTTTTCTCCTCTTCTGTAGATAAAAGAAATGCTGTAAGAATCTGAAATCTTAAAACACTCCACTCCAAACAAAGAAACTAACCAGATTCACCCTTTGTAACCAGCTTCCAATTTACCACCAGTGGTTCTACAGCGCTCAAGAGGTCCAGAAAAAAGAGACCATTTGACAATCTTTTGTCCTACAAAAATACAGAACAATAGGATTAAACTTGCATTTCTCAAGAGCAGATGCAAAATCTGGACAGAACGGAATTAAACTTGCATTTCTCGAGAGCAAAGCACTTAGTATCTCACCTTAAAGGTCTCCATTCGAGATTCCTTGCCACATCGTTTAACAGTATCATTTGCCCATTGCAAAATGTCCATATCAGATACTTCTTTTCCATGCAATTTTAGCTTCTTCAACAAATGCAGCACATTATAGCGCATTAACTGCCATAAGAATGCTGAAAAGGAAGCAATCACAGGCAGTCACATAACATCATAAACTTCACATAAATGGCTATGAAGCAATGTCCGTAATAGGATGTTGATTCTGATCTTAAACAAAACAGAAAATAATTACTAGGATATATAAATGATGGCTGTAGCATCCGTACTCACCAAGAATAAGCTTTTTGTTTGCTTGCACTATATCATTTCCTGCTACATTCACCAAAGAGAATTTAAGGGTCTTTCCAATGTCAATCGCCTGATTACAATTCTCCACCTTCTTAAATGGCATTTTAATTGGAGGTTTGTTGGCAATTTTCCAGTTGACACATCCAGGAGAAACTTTGTCAAGAACTTCCAGCAACACCCATCTGGAAATATTCAAAAAAAAAAGGGAACGAGAAACTCAGATGCCTGGCAGAAGATGCATATTGTTTTCCCCAAGCAAAGTATCAATAAATTTTGAAGGCTGAGGTAAACAATGACCTCACCCATCTCTAACGTCCTCAAAGAGATGATTTACGTAAGTCTCTATGCCCAAGCTATTGATCCACATGCGAAATGCACGTTCCTCTCTAGAGTCTTGTTCCTCATCATTAATCATCTCCGCAAAGGAGACAGAGATAGAGATCTTATTATTCTCTAACGTTAAGCCATTTCTGTGAAAGATGAAATAAAATATACAACAGATGAGTTACAAAAGAACCCAGGAAAAAAATCAATTCACAATGCTTCATAAATTATCAACATACAACATAAATGTAACACCTTGAACAAAAACTAGTTAAGAAAAAACGAGCATAACTCTTAATATTGAATTGCATCAGCATCAATAATAATTACCTCTCATGGAATAAATGTGCCACAAACGCAAGGTTCAGGTTTGCTGAGCCATCAACTATATCTCGTGGAGACAAGTATTTCCGACAATTAATAGTTTCTGCTTCAGAAAGAATTGCCTTTGCTCTCTCCAATGGATCTTTAGATTCTAATGGAAGCAGATTGCAGCTCTCGGGTGCCAATACATGCAATAGACGAGCATAGACCTCACCATCCTGTACATGGAATTGCCTTATACATTATGGACATAGTCTTTTAGACAAACATATGGGTGTATCATACATAAGCATCTGAAACCTTCTGGTCCACATTACCTTAACATCACTTGAAAAATTTGTGACCTCCTTCTTATAGCCTGATTTCTTAAGATGAAAATTCATCCATTTCAGTAGAACTTTCTCAGCAGGCAAATGTAAAAGTTCTTCAACTTCCTGCAAAAAGCCCATACATCACTCCTTTTTGCAGAGACATGCATCAAAGTATTGAACTTAGCCACACCGTACAGGAATTACCTCTGTATCATTAAGCATTTCGACAAGCTCAGGTGTTGTTTTGAGATTGACAACTGAGAGAAGCTGGATCTGCAAAACAGATAGCACCAGCCAGTTTGTACGTCAAAATACCCAAAAAAATAACAGAATCCTTAGACATGGTGCCATCATATGTACCTTCACAATTTGTGAAATCAAACCAAGAACAAGATGGGGCTGTCCAATCAACCACAACACGACAGCACATCAGTTAATTAAATACATTATTCCACAAAAAGAAATCCGGAAAAGAACTTACTCTTCCTTCCACTAAATCTTCAGTTCCAATGTTTACAACAGAACAACCAATGGCCTTTGCAGAATTCAGACAAAGTCTATGATTTTCATTCTTTTCCCATGGATTGAGTTTGTCTTTTATGTTCAATACACGCTCATCAATTGTTCCAGGCACAGCCACATTTATCAGCTTGCTGCAAATGCAAAGAGCACAAAAGTGTAAATCAAACCTTCATGGCTTCCTGCTTAAGCTAGCTATTCTTAACAACGTGATAGCATACCATAACAAAATTCCATCCTTCACAATCTCAAAAATGTCATCTGTAGAAGAATTGATTGGGAACAGTTTGCACAGCACAGCATCCTCTCCTAAGTGGGTATTGATGTGATCAACGTATGCTTTCTTCTCAGAGTCACTGATTGTATGCACCAATGTTGTTGTTGCATTTTTCAAAAAAGATGAACCCCTTTGAGGGTTAATTATCTTTGGGCTTCCACATTTCTGCAGTTCAATATACATCTGCCATAGCAAAACAAATTAGTATTTAGTTCTTTAGCACAGTAAGGCTTCCAGTCCTCCTCGGACTTAAAATTATCATAATCTTAAAAAGCAAAACCTGCAGGTAAACAAAAGAATGATCCTCCCAAAAACAAAAACCTTCCTGTAGCACTGCGCACTTCAAAGATCACCATTTAAGAAAAAGACACATTGTCTCCAACTTATTTGAACAAGTGGACTTGGTAAGGCACTGGCTTGGTATACAAGTAGGTTCAGTGAATCACCTTCAGGAAAGCTTCGAAGTCAAGTCCCCCTTGTACATTTGGATCATGCTTCTTCATTATGGTCTCTATTTCTTCCCGTGTTAGTGCCTTCTGGAAAAAGCTCAGCTTGTCAATCCCATATTCTAAGCCATTTGCAGTGATGAACCCAGCCTTGTCTTTCAAGGAGTCAAACTGCAATTATCAGCAAAAAAATGATAAGCAGTGGGAATAAAGAGGCGGTTTACTTTGTCAATTTCAAGCACTCAAAACTGAATCCCAATCCAAGGGACCTCAAAAAAATTCATGTAATTTATAGTTTTTTTCCTTCATCAACAGAAATGTAAGAGGCAGTCAAAAGCACCCCAACTGAGAAGTTCAAATTCAACAAAAATTAAAACTGTAAAAAACCTGAGATTTTAACGATCTAAGTTCCTTCTGAGTGAAATGTCCTGCTAACGTAGGATCTGATACGACTACACCACCAAATCCTGCCATCCTTTGCAGGGCGCTGTGGATCGAGAAAGCGTTAGCTCTTAGTATTCGAAGGATCCACAAAAGATAATCTCGTGTCCATCGTGCTTACGTATAAACAATTGAACGCTCGAATGATCCCTTCGGCTATAATTACGTTGCTGACATAATGAATAGTCGATCCAAATTGGAAACAATAATGCAGCTTGATTCGGCACCAGAAATCGACGTCAAAAACACTCTTCAAAACTTTCAAGGATCGAGCATTTAAATTCAAAATAATCCGAAACAAGACATTAAAATCGTTCGCAGTTTAGGAAAACCTCAGGGGTGCATGAACGTTGTCCCTGCGGAAGAAAACTGAGGTTTTATAAAGCTCGAAGAACCCCTCAATAACTCCAAAAAAAATCCGTTGGATATGCATCAGAGCTCACTTACCGATTCCAGAAATCAGCCCAGAAGCTTAAGAAAGTTGTGATCCTTCAAATAATCGAGCTACCGCAGTGAACATTGCACCGCTCCACTGGATGGAGAACAAAAGGACACCCCTGCCCAATAATATTGAATATGATGAGTAAAGTCCGCCTCGGCAGGGTGTCGCGGACCTCTGGACAAAAAAACAGTGACCGTTGGGTAAATCAGAATGGATGTTCGATGGAATGCATTCCATGTGACAATTCCATATTGGCCATGGAATTTGTGGAGGTTGAAGTGAACACTTTGTGCATCTTTGGCCGGCCGAGTTCATATATTTGGGTTGATAAATCAACATTTGGAGTTCGTTCTGCTAGCAGGTCCTCGCCCTCATGGCTAGACCTTGTCAATTGTGCCACAACTGTATGCACATTGAAATCCTGAACCAGCATGACATGCCCCAACTGCGTGTACTGCTGAAAGTCATGACCCAATCAATCCACATTCTAGTGCTCGTGATAAAGTTTGAGTCCATATGTGGGAAGTTGCAAGCTGCAAAAGGGACTTCCACGTTGGTCCTCCATCCATATTCACATATAGCGATTGTAGCATGAGCATGAGGTGTAACAACACCCTAAGAGGTAGCAACAAGAGTGCATATGCCCAAAGATGGCAACATCGGCAATAGTAGCAGCAGTAGCAGAGTTGCAACTACATGTGTAACAAAAGATGGTCTGAAGGTGTCTGTTTGCTGGATGTCTCCAAGAGTTTGCGTAGGAGGGCAGAAGATTTCTATTTTGCCATGCACCAACCTAACACTGCCGCCAGCCTGTTGTATGTCCCCACTCTTGCAGAGCTTCTGACGTTATGATTCTTGATGCAAAGGAGTGAGCTCATAGTTCACATACAAAGAAGTTTCTTTTAACTTTACTACTCGATGGGGTATAGCAATTCTAAATAAGATCATGTGGGACTGCGAATTTAAAAAACTAATTATGACCTTGAACATGCGTGATGCTTTTATAATGTGCAGAGGAGCGTGGAAGCACATTTGGATAGGATCATTTTTTGATATCTTATTTGTCAAATCCTCATGCATTACCTCTTCCATATTGTAACATCTATGTCTCATGTTGCTCTTTGAGGGCTTGCCCAATATCAGCCTTCCCATGAGTAGATGGGACAACATGTCTAGTTAGAGAAGCCCCATGTCTTGATGTTGAAGGAGATGAGTGGGTCTACTTTTGACCTGAACTAGCCCTGCATTGACCCACTTTCTTGAGGCCTCAAAGTGTGTCCAAAACTCTATGTATTGAGCAATACGTGTCTCGCACCTCTCCACACGGGCCTTCGATGTTTTTTGCTCTTTTACTGAGAAATATTTGTCCGGCTGCAACATCATTGTCCTTACTAGCTCCTGTCTTCTAAAGAAACCTTGCTTGGAGCAGATTTGGGCTCGTCATACTTAGCAAGGAAGGATGAGGCGCTTCTCTTCACGACTATGAAGAATTGCAAAAAGGATAAGGGAGTTGAGTTCTAGTTATGCGCTCAAGCAATTTCACGACCAGTCAACATTTATTGCCTATCATATCAATCTTGAATAAAAAATATTATACATATCATATAGTCTAAGGATATGATTAAGAGGAGGAAGTTTGACCTCCCTTAACCACAGCCTCGAGCGAGCTTCTTTTTGTTTTTTGTGTAGCAAACTTCCTTCTGGCAGTAATGCAGTGTGTATGTTTCTTACTTCTTCATTGTTCCTCCATTTCAAATATGATTCTGAGTGGCAAAAGAGGCTATGGCAGATCAAGAGGGAACTAATCCCATAGTCGCGATTCAATGTAAGGTGGTTGGGGGTAGGACCCAACAATTACACAACTAAGCAATGTTAGAGTGTTGTGTGTGTCATATGACCTAAGGGATGTTGCCAAGCAACATGACGTAAAATTGCCTCCTCCTCCTCCTCCTCCTCCTCCTCCTTCCCCCCTTCCTCCTCTTCAACGGGCTTCTGGAATGATGCCGGATTTGATGCAAGAACAGGGTGAAACTGCCGGATTTTATGCAAGAACAGGGTACGAGATGCAAGAACAGGATAGAGCTGCCGGATTTTATGTAAGAACATGGTGGAGCTGCCGAATTTGATGTATTAGGCAAGATTTAATCCTCCGTATCATGTAAGTTTGCGTAACACGATTCTTAGAATGTGATGGATTAGCGGGGATTTGATCGAAGTTTTGATTTTTAACGTAGTATTTGAGTATTTGTTAGAGTTGAATATTCTTACAAAAGAATATTCAAAAGGTTATTGTAGTAATCCATATTCTATAAAAGTGAATATTTGGAGATTATCGATGTAATCCCATCCAGTATCCAACGGTCGAGGATGGTTGGATTCAGATAACTCGCAAGGGCCTGTGATGAAAGGGTACATTCTCTTTCATGGCCATATTGGCGTGAGAGAATTTATGTGAGGGTTGTTCGAAAGTGGCTATAGGTCATAATACTAATGGTGTGGCATAATACTCATATCCTAGTCTATTGCCAAAGCAACATATTTTTTTATCCTTACAGTTGTACCTCTTAGTTGTACCTCTTGTTGAGTTTGGCTCATGGTAAGGTTTCTTGTGAAAAGATGCTTTTATGGAGATTCGGTCATTGAATGCAGATTTCAAAGCATCATTAGAAGGGCCGCATGTTCTTTATTCGTTCTTCCAATTATCATTATTGGGTTGTACATTCTCTTCATGTTGGCACTTCTTTACAATGTGGTGCCACCAGCCATTACCGCGCCTTCCTCAAGGAAACAAAGGCAAGGTACCTGGCAAGGCACCAAGGAGAAATGTTCGGCCTACTAGACACCCACCGAGAACTTTCGCGGGGTGGTACCCAAAGGCCAGCCACGGTCTACGGGGCACATCCACGGCCGAACAATGGGAGCGATCGCAACAGCTTTATGATCCCCGGGAACACGCGACCGATGTGCCCCGCCAACATGGCCAACCGGCCGGTGATCACGAAGAAGATGTCGAAGAGGGTCGCGGTACTGGCTAATGGGAAGGCGCGGCCAGACTTAGGCGGCTTGCAAAGCGGAGTTGCTCAAGTGGGTAGGACAGCCCATGGTGCCGGCCCTGTCGCTACCTGCGGTTCAGCATACCGCGAAGAGGGTTTTCCCTGGCCATGGACCACAGGCGGGGTGGTTGTTACGATCTACAAGGGCGGGGATCCATTAATCGTCCGTCCCAATTACCGAACCATCATGGTCATTTCGGTGTTTGCCAAAGTTTGTTGGCGGGCATTCTCGAGCAAAGGGTAACCCACCGGGCAGGGCGCGGAGATCGAGGGCACTTACCCAGGCAGGCTTCCGACCCCGACATTCGACCATTGATCACATCTTCACACTCAGGGCCCTGGTGGAGGACGGTGGAACCGAAATCGGGAGGACCTGTCTTCTTTGCTTTTGTGGACTTTGCAAAAGCTTTCGACACGGTACCCCGGGAAAAGTTGTGGGCAAGATTGCACCATCTGGGGCTCCCTGTGGATGGATCTGCGATGAATGCGGATCTGTATCGCATCGAGGGCTGCATAGGCCGCATGCAACTGGAAGGACAGTCATTTGCCAGCAGCATTGGAGTTAAGCAAGGTTGTCCTCTCCCACCCACACTCTTTGGACTTTACATTGACCAGTTGGAAGCGGCTCTTTGCCAATGGGGGATGGTATCTGGCTCTTGCACCAGCTCATCTGGCAGCTCATCTATGTGGATGATGTGGACCTCTTGGCCCATACACCAGAAGGCATGCAGGCACACCTAGATGCTCTGGACACATTTTGCCAGGCGACGGACATGCGTGTCAACCTGGCCAAGACTAAGGTGGTCCTCATATCCTCCTCACGTCTTCCAGCACCTCCGGCACTCACTTATCAGGGGCAGATGGTAGAGGTCACACCCAGCTACAAGTACCTGGGGGTGGAATTTTCGTCCTCAATGTATTGGGATGCATCCATTCGCCTTCGGGTGACCGCAGGTTGGAAGGCGTACGCAATGCCAAACAATAGTCACAGGGCAGAGCTGTATGACTGGGGCCACCAGTCACATTTGTTTCGGGCATTGGTGGAGCCAGTTCTTCTGTATGGGATCGAGGTGTGGGGCCCAGTGTTGTCTTTGGCGACTTGGAACGACTTGGAGCAGGTCTAGAAGGCATTTTTGACGCGGGCACTTGGGGTCAAGCCCTCAGTTCCATATCAGATCTTGTTGCGAGGAGGCGAGATTCATGCCCCGGCGGCATGCATCCCTCGATAGACACATTGTTTATTTCCGAAGGTTGCCAAAGATGGGCTTACACTCGGCCCCCGCGCTTGGCTTACGTTGTGGCGATGAGCCCATAGCGACTTCGAGGCTTGTTGGAAGGACAAAGAGAGCCCGGTGGCGCTCACAGGCGTAGAGGCACATAGGTGCGCCCAGGTGCACTGAGCGCCCGGCGGGATAGGTCGAGGGGTATTTGGACTCTTGTTTCGGGAAGCTCACGGGACCACAATGCTCGAAGCGGGTAAAGATGGCACACTACAAACGGCACATAAACCCCACCTCGTTCGAGGCCTGGCTCTACCGCATTCTCGGTTGCCCATGAAGAAGCGCAGGATCATCGCGTCCATTCGAACAGGGGGCCACCATCTTCGGCTTGAGAGGGTCGGTGGATTGCAGAGCCGCGCCAGGACAGGCTTTGTCAGTGTTGCCCGCTGGGGGTTGTTGAGGATGAAAGTCATGTCTTCCAGAGCTGTCCAGCCTATAGTCAGATCCGGGCTCGCTACGCCCTCTTGGTGCGACACAGTGCGCCACATCAGACGAAGCTACTTAGCACGCCGCCGTCAGTTCGATCCCTTGGCTCCTACCTCCAGGAGGTTTTGGATCTGCGGACTCACCTCTGTCCCCGCAGGCCTACATGAGGTGCCGGGAATTCATGTGTATATGTATATTTGTACAGCTGCCAGCAGGCTTGTTGCTGCGACGATTTTTCCCTCGTAAGGGATTTTTTTAATCCGAGTAGTAACGGGCTTGCTGCACCCGTGTAATTTGGGTCCCATAAGCCGATTGGCCTCCACGGACGATAAAAGAACCTTCCTTCCTTCCTTCATAATATTTATAAGGGTATTAGGATGAGGGGTTTCTCATGCCCCCTCATCCACACCCCATACATGCATACCCATAGATTGACCTTAAATCCCCAACGTTTTTCTAAGATATGAAAGGTGGAGATCATGACAGCTCATGGGGGAGTTATGCGTGGGGACATGGATGGGCATGCATGGGGTCATGCACCCCATCTCTTATCCGTTGGATCGAGAGGGGGAGGCGAGATCTACACCATTAAGTTTGGCGAAATGTCTTAGAAATTTCTTAAACTGGGGCATAAAATATTAGCCGTTCTTGAAAGGGGCATAAATTTGGACCATTGAATATGGGATCATTTAATGATGAGGTGGCAATGCACATTTAAATAAATCTTACCATAGATTATAGGCTTTAATGTGACACCTCAACGCATTGGAAAGCCTATTCCTTGATTGTAAGTAATTCGTTACAGTTACACAGAAGGGCTTTAAGGGTTTTGGATTCCGATTTCCATGGATTCTGGACGCTTCTTCAAGTATATGCCGAATTGAAGGAATGTTCGGGGAGCGCAGGGGCATATCTGCTTCTAGGCTAGGGTTCGACAAATTATGTAAGAATATTTGTTGGTCTCTCTTGCTGCTTCGGATAATGGATTCCATGAGTTCGGCCCTTTAGGTACAGTTCTAGTGCTTTATCCTGAACCTAGCTTCATTTGCTTTGTCTTGCAGATTATATTGCATTTTTGGGTAGATTGACTATTGCTTCTCAATTTTGGTTGCAAGTTGGGTTTATTGCATCTGATAGGTCATTTGAAAGCAAATCCTGCAGCAGCATAGAAGAGAATCTTTGCACTGCTACTAGGTAATCGAAATTTGCTTCAAATGACTTATATTTCAGTTTTTAATGTTGGATTCATCTGTTTTTGGCTGGATGTCTATGCAAAAGCCAGGTATACAGAATCCAGTTTGTCACTTTATTTGCAGTCATAGAGATAATGTAGTAAATGATGTTCAGTTCAGTTCTTCTCTAGTTCTTGTGTCAATGCGGGTTATAACAATCCACTTTATGGTTCACTGAAGTGGTAGTATTTTGAGCTTTAAAGTTTCTTAAGCTTTGAATATAGTTTTGATGGTTTATTTGCCGTTATAGGCGAATAGAGAGCAAAGGGCAAAAGCTTACTTCATTCACTAGTGGTTGATCCTGCAAGCTTGTGAAGGGGAAAACATATTACCGACTAAGGTTCTGTAACCCAGGAGCGTGTTTTTAAGCCATACGGACTTTATCAAATCACTCATGCCAAGTGCTCTTTTATTTCTTCATGAAATCCTAAGGTTGTCCCATGCAAATTTTGTCTTTCAAGGTTTCCCTTTAAAAGGTTCTCTTAAAGGTCTAACTGCCAATGAGGCTAGCCATCGCTGCTGGAAAGCAATCACAGCTCGGAAAATAGAAATGCAAGCTATTGGGTGCAAAAACGTCTATTTTATTGGCCCAAACTAGTTGTTTTGTAATGGATAAGCTTTTGATTGATGATTATTTCAATAGTGTATCATATTTCCTCTGTAGGTGAAACGAGCTGGATCTAGTCTGATGTTTGTCGTGATGTAGGTTTCTAACAATGTGTTGAAGGGAGCAGAGACTAATGGTTTTGACGACACGGTATGCATTCATTAGACCACTTGAGTTGATATATGCCCTTTTCTATTTGATTATGCAATCTGTAACATGTTCTCTGTCTCAGTTAATTGGCCTGAGACGTGGGATCCTAAATGTTGCTATGAGGTTGTAAAAGGTTGTCCCACATGGCACATTCAACTTGATCGTAGTGTTGGTATGGAAGAGGTAAGAATGGATGTTATCTCTTTTGTTCTTTGACACATCCAGATTATAATAAAGAAGTGGACTTTTTTTGTCTTTGCGTACTGTAACCGTCCCTTCAAAAATGTTAGCCTAAAAAGGTCTACTCCCTGAACTGCTTTTGGTGCGGAGACCCTTAATTTTTGAGGCAAGCCTAAAACGGCTCATGGGCTTTCAAACCAGACTTTGTCTCTGCAGAACTTAAAACATAGTATTGAAGTGTGATGATTGCATGTTGGGTTTTTCAGCTAGAAGTCGTTGGACATGAAGCAATAGGAGGATTTTGAACTCATGGATCTTTGACAATCAATTTGTTGCTGGCAGATAGGGTGGGCTTTTTATCGTGTAGATCATATTTCTTTGCAATTTGGAAATCAGACTTCTTGCTTGCAAATCTGAAAGTGTACGTCTAGAATTCTAGAAAAAATTGTTCAATATAGCATCCCACCTTTAGGGAAAGGGATTTATTTCTTTGCTTGCTAGCTTCTTTGCCGTATGATTTCTTCGTCCGCATGTTATTGGCCACGAATTTTGCAAAGACCTACTTTCATGTGGCAGAGCATTCAGAGCTATAAGCAGATCACTAAGAATGACAACTTGCCAAGCATTATGGAATGTATGATTAATGTGTATGCTATTAATATCAATAATACGATCCAACACATTTACTAGATGAAGTTATTGCTTATTGTCAGTAGAGATTTATAGGCTGTAAATTTGTTTCCGTTTATTAAACTTTTATTTTCTGATTCGAGGCATGCAATTCATCCTAGTTTAGCAGCTCAGTAAAGACTTGCCTTGCGTCTATAAGTGAGGCACATCTCATGTACATGCTTATTAAAGCATTGCAAACAGCAAGACTTCGACGAAATGTGTGGTCTGCTTGAAGCAATAGGAGGATTTTGAAGTCATGGATTTTTCTAATCGATTGTTGTTGGCAGATAGAGTGAGCTTTTTATCATGCAGATCATATTTCTTTGCAATTTGAAAATGAGACTTCTTGCTTGCAAATCTGATAGTGTTATGTCTAAAATTCAAAAAAAAATTGTTCAATATATGCCAACTTTAGAATAGAATAGAATATAATAGTTTTTTTATCGTCCACTGAGACCAATCGGCCTATGGGACCCAGAAGGAGCTTCTTTGCCATATGATTACTTTGGCTCCCAAATGCCAAATCTTATTTGCCATGGATTTTGCAAAGACCTGCTTTCATGTGGCAGAGCATTGATATCCGGAAACAGATCACTGAGAATGACAACTTGCCAAGCATTATAGAATGCATGATTAGTAATGTTTATCCCGTTGATATCTGAAATTTGATCCAATGCATTGACTAGATGAAGCTATTGCTTATTGTAAGTAAATATCAGGCTCCCGCTAAATTCGTTTCCATTAAGAGATTTATTTCTTTGCCTGCTAGCTTCTTTGGTGTATGATTTCTTCAGCCGCATTATTGCAAAGACCTACTTTCATGTGGCCGGAGCATTCAGACCTATAAGCAGATCACTAAGAATGACAACTTGCCAAGCATCATGGAATGCATGATTAATGCATATGCTGTTAATATCAGAAATATGATCCAACACATTGACTAGATGAAGCTATTGCTTATCTGATAGTGTTGTCTAAAATTCCAGAAAAAATTATTCAATATAGCATGCCAACTTTAGGGAAAGGGATTTAATTCTTTGCCTGCTAGCTTCTTTGCCGTATGATTTCTCTGACTCCCAAATGCCACATCTTATTTGCCATGGATTTTGCAAAAATATGCTTTCATGTGGCAGAGCATTGATATCCGGAAACAAATCACTGAGAATGACAACTTGCCAAGCATTATGGAATGCATGATTAATGTTTATGTCATTAATATCTGAAATCCCATCCAATGCATTGACTAGATGAAGCTATTGCTTATATTGTAAGTAAAGATTTATAGTCTGCTAAATTTGTTTCCATTTATTAAGCTTTTATTTCATGATTCAAGGCATGCAATTACCATCCCAATTTAGCAGGCTCAGTAAAGACTTGCCTTGCCTCTGCAATTGAGGCACATCTCCTATACATGCTTATAAAAGCATTGCAAACAACAAGATTTCCATCAAATGTGTGGCCTGTTTGAAGATTACAATATTGGCAATATGGATTGTTGTTGCAACTGAAAACCAATAGAGCATGTTAAATAGCCTATATAGTACATTGCAGCCATACTCACATGTAGACGTGTTTCATGGAGAAGGGTAATACAACTAAGTCAAGATGTCTGGAATCAATCTCAGACCAACACAAGTCTTCTAGGTGGCAAAAGTCTATTACACCTTTACCATATTCCACAAAATGTTCGAACGAAGCCTCATATGTGATTAAGTTACATTATTGCCATTTTTAGGCTTTCCTAAATGCAAGGCCAATAGAAGGCGATTTAGGGATAGCTCCAAAAGAAATTTGACATACAAGTATGTTTCCATTCTCCCAAGACACAATCTTGGAGCAAACTTCAATATCCATTTATTTGTTGGTGCTTTAAAGGCATATCCTATGCAAAAACAATTTGCACGATCTTGCGTATAACCCTTAGCTATTATTCCAACCTGTTTGTAGAGGTTCCGACACAAGGCATTTGTTGCAAAAAAAATTTGACGCATTCAAAATGCATCCTCAATTATTTCATGAGATGCCATTGCTTAAGAGCGATATAACTGTTGCTGAACTCAAATGCGTCATAGCTAGAAAGAGCTAAACTCATGAAAGGATAGCGTTAATTTTGGGATATACTGAAGATGGTTTGCCACATGAAGTGTAGAAATGCAAAGATGCAAATCGTCACATTTGTTGCATTATGAATGCATGTTGCGGTGTTGGAGCAATAGATAAACGCAGGGTAGTGCATATCATGATTGCTTAAAATTAATTTAGAAAAGACATTAGCCATGTTTTGTAGAAACACACGAAGTCTTTCACATGATGCAAACTTGTGTAATAATACTGCTATTTGGATGCGAACAATGCATTTGACATGGAAGCATTCAAATGCTATAGAGTGATGCATTTGGAGAGGGCGCAACCAAATTTTGCCTTATTTATAAACTAGCTTAAAAGTACGTATGCACAGAAATTCCAAATAGAAAACTAGATGTTTTTTTTGCTACCCTGGTTTCCAAATGTGGCTCAATGATAGAAGCACCATTTAAGAATGTTGATGTATGAAGATCGTTGCATGCCAAGAGGGACGTGAAAAACGGCATATTGGCATTGCTTAAATCAGTATGTCAGGCAAGGTATATTTTGAGCCTATGCACCAAAATCTCTCAGGTGTGCGTTAATGCTAAAAGGTGGTGGCAATATGTTTTTGAGCTATAGAATTTGTATCCATTGAGATGGCTTAGAATTTGGCTTCTGAATGCTAGTGTGGCATTTGAAAATTTGAACATACGTTCATACGCAGATCACGGAGTGTTCAAATATGGATTTCACATTAATTTCAAAAGGCATGTTTACGAATTCCAAGGGATGAGGTCAAGGCAGTTTACATGATGTTGCATAAGAAATTATGCATTCTATTCTATTTTGTTTTATCTTTATGCAAGAATATACCTCAGTTCTCGTCATTTTACAATCCTGCTTTAAAGTATGGCTTTGAACGACAACATGGTCTTCCCAATGTTATAGCATGTCTTGAATATAATTTGTTTTTTTTTTTAGATCTAATTCTGACAAACTAATTATCTGGAAACTCTGCAAGATTTGACGTTGATAATGTTCATCTATGTTGGAAATAGCATTGTAGAAAGAGTATCTCCACACTTTTATGCAGTAAGAAATGTTTTCAAAAGAGTCGTGTCTACACTCCCTATTCTAATATTTGGTGGCCATTTCCCTATTTTTTTCAAATGTAAGAATAGCAGTTGTGATTGTAAAATTGATTCGTTTCTCTCCTAAGAGCAGGTTTTAGGATCACTCTACAAACTGGAGTGGGCACTACTATAGCCATCACTGGAGTTGCACTATCATATTTGAACGCTCAAAAAGAAGCCGAAAGAGTGGTAGATTGTTTATGTCATTACATGTTATTGCAGAATTTTTATTATCTTATTTAATATGGCTATGTTTTTAACAGAAGAAACTGCTAGAAAGCATTAAACGGATGACAGAATGAGAAAGGATTCAAGTGAAAAGATGCGAATTTTGAGCAAGGGATATTGATGATTGACATGTAAAAATAGATGATGTATCATATAGAGTACCAAGCAAGACCAAATTTGAAAATTACTCCTGATTTTATTGAGACAAACCCATTCCAGATTTAATAACCAGGAATAAATATTTAAGAAGATTCTGAAGTAGTCTGGAGATTCTCTGACTATTGTTGTTCATAATAGATTTTATCTGAGCACATGTAAGTATCTTCGTAGTCATCATCAAACTAAACCACTCTCCACACTCTAAATAGAGAATGTTTGTTTTATGGCTTGGTTTTAAATTTGTCATGTTATGTGCATATGAATAGCAGGTAGAGTTTCACATATCTATTTATTTGCATGTGCAGAGGCAGATCAAGAAATAGCTCTCCATAGTTATGTCTACTACATGAGGGAAATAGAGCAGCATCTCTAAATAGAACAATATACTATTGCTACCACACTAAAGATGCTCAACACGTGAAACACATTGTTTCCAATACAAATTAGACATTCCTCCCTACTCTTGCCACAAACACCTCACCAAGATTTCTCATGATGATTCATGTTATGTGGGTCCTACGGTCCTTGGAGAATAAGGTGTTGAATGGGATAACGTTAAAATTAGGGGCTGACATTAAGATTAGGGATTAACAGTAAAATTAGGGCTGCTGCTAGTGTGGGGTGGAGGTCTCATCCCAAGCAAATCTATTGAACATTGTGACGCTCCCTGAACATATACGACCCTCGGACGTATACATACGGGGACTTTCCCCTCCCATGGCGACCAACTCGCCATGAGCAGGGCCCTCCGTCTATTTCGGGCCATCTATAATATGATGCCCGAAAAGAAGGACCACTGAAAGGGGTCATTCGCCCACGCCTTCAATGGGGCTCCCTACGCCGAAGCGTGAATACAAGGGTTAGCACACAAAGATAAATCACATATAAATAACCACCACGAAGGGTGGCATATCCATCCAAATACCAGCGGCAAAGAATATGCATCTAAACCTAGGAAAACACCCCAAACCCATGGTTCTACCCCGGTTCGGACTCGGTGAGGATCGTGGACGGCTAGGCCTCAAGAGATCGGGGGGACCGAATCTTGACATGGCGTTGGCTGGCATAGAACATTGGCTAGGGTTGTCCACTCCACCCGCCCCTCCTGTGCACACTTTGCGGATGGGTCAATTCACGCTATGGCGTTGCTATAGCCTTCCGGAGGACGCGCAGGCTCGAGGCATCACCCTGGTGAGCCTACTCGGGGTTCATGAAGTCCCGGTCCGATGAGGCGGTCGGGGAAGTCCCCTTCGTAATCCGCAGGTGGCTCCATGGGCGAAGCTAGAGAATACGTCGCATCCGTGCGGACTTACTCGCCCTAAATCTACTCAAAGTGCAAAGGTGCTCCATACGGATCACACCTTCCCACCTGGGGAGTGTCGGGACCCATACCAGGCCCTCTACGTGGTAGGCCATCGGGTCTAGCTCCTTTGTAGGAGTCCCAGAGCCTTTTATGTTCGTGCAAGACCCCACCTCCACTTCACCACTGTGTTCCTTGTCTGGTGCTAAGCCAGTACCATAGCATCTATGACCCGATGGGCTCTTGTAAAAGCCGCATTTAACGGGATGTCTGAGGGGCTTTATCTAGGAGCATACTACAATAAATAGCCTCTGAGGTCTCTACCCCCCTTAATCCCCCATTTCCAGAGTAACACTAGGTTAACAACCACCAATCCATCCATTACAAGCAAAACCAGAATCGAAATATATAGAGAACTTACCTTTACAATCAAGGGTTAGTTCCTACGAGTAAACACAGAGAGAACAGACCAACAACCCAAACAGGTGCCCAACAGGGGCGCTATCCTAGAATTCACAACTACACTAGCCACCCACCTGTGTTTCGGCTTGACCCGTTGTCATTGGGGATCTCCATCTTCCTGGTCTTGGTGTTCAGCTTGTGTAAGACGGGTGGCGTCCAATTGCTCAAGATGGCGCTCAGCTCTGGTCACAAGGGTGGCGCTCCACTGCTCAAGGTGAGTTGTGGCTGATATGGGGGTGGTGATCCACCCTATTGACCCCAATTAGCATTATCATGCTAACCAATCGAGGGTGGCCACGTGGCGCCTTCCCAAACCATAATTAGCTTAATTATGGTTTTTTAAATATTAGTTCCTTAATTATAGGTTATTATTGTCAATAATTAAATTAGCGTAGCTAATTTAATCCCTTTTAAGTGAACCACCTAGGTTCCCATACCCCATGTGGCGTATGTATCCTTGGTGACGTGTCAACATATTTATACTTATACCGTATAAATACTCGGAACGTCACATTCTCCCCTCCTTAGAAATAATGATGTCCTCAGCATTGAGGTTAGATACAATATAATAAATGACACTCTGAAGGAAGGAAATTCCTTATTTCAGAAGGTAATATATTAAAGCTTTCAAGTTTATAACAGCTTAAGCACCAAAAGTGCAATTCACATACTTATCATAATGAAAAAGTGCAAGGACCAAAGTCCAAGATTAACAACAAACAGAACATGTAGATAACATAAAGCGAAGAAATCGGGTCATCAGCAACCCCCTAACATGGACAGGTCACGTACTGCTCACTGGCCTGCACATGGTAATATATCAGTTTATATAGATAAAATAATTAGATTGTGGTTGAAGGGTCCACCCCCTATAAAGAAAATAAAAGGAAATTTATCTACAAGGAACCTATCATGCCTATGGTTCGCAGTTCATTGTGGCGTAAGGAATGGTCAGGTTCCTATTATAGCCAAGATGAATGCAGCTATGAACTACATGCTTTACAAGCAGTTCGCGGTCATGTCCACATTGACAGTACACCACGTCCTAAGGAACACAAAGGTGATCCCATCATCGGTAACCGTTGTTAACTACGATGCATCTACCCCTCTACATATTCTCGGCGAATCAAGTCTTCAAGCTTACCGCCGGGAGCGGGGTTGATAGCATCGTTGATGGTGCGGCCTTGAGATTCGCGCATAAAATCTGGATAGTGCTTCTCAAGGTCTGTTTCCATCACCCACGTAGCATCCTCCACAGGCAAGTGCTTCCACTTGACTAGGTATTGCAACTTTTGAGTCCTCCGGGTCTGTTTATAAGCCCGGTCAAGGAGAGCTTCAGGCACTATCTCGAGCTGCTCCTCTGTCATTTCGAGGAGGGTTGGGGTTTCCAAAACCTCCTCTGGATCAGGGGTGTGTTGTTTCAGAAGACTCACGTGAAAGACCTTGTGGATCTTCAAGCGGGGTGGCAGATCCAAGCGATATGCCTGTTCTCCAATACGCTCAGTAATTTTGAACGGCCCAGCCCATCTGGGTGCTAGCTTTTTGCAGTTACCAATCTTAAGCTTGGCTTGTTTTACCTTAATCTTAAGCCAAACTGATTCACCCACCTGAAAGACTCGTGGGGTCCTGTGCTTATCGGCTACACTCTTCTGGCGACATAGGCAAATTCAACCAGATAAATATAGTCAGCCCATTGGGATTGCTTACTCCACACATAACTTCGTAGCATATCCTCTATAATACGATTGGTACGCTCTGTCTGACCATCCGTCTGAGGATGATAAGATGTACTCATAGCAAGCTTGATTTGGATGGTGGTGAAGAAATCTTTCCAAAATGCACTTACAAATTTGGGATCTCTGTCAGATACAATGACCCGTGGCATTCCGTGCAACCTGAAGATCTCCTTTGCAAAAAGCAGAGCAGTATCGAAGGCTGTGTCCGTGGTACGACATGGCAAGAAATGAGCCATTTTGGACAATTTGTCGACCACTACCATTAATGCATCATATCCACGGAGAGTACGTGGAAGGCCCACAATGAAATCCATGGTTATCACCTCCCACTTAGCGTTGGGCACATCCAAAGGTTGCAACTCTCCTGGAGTCCTTAATTGTTCAGCCTTGGTCTGCTGACATACTTGACACTGCTTAATGTACCTGGCAATGTCTTTTTTCATCGAAGGCCAAAAATAACTGGAGCGGATCTTAAAGTAGGTCTTCATAAAACCGGCATGTCCCGCTATAGGGCTGTTGTGCGTGTCATGGAGGATTAACTTACGCACCCCGGAAGTATGAGGTACACACAACTTGTCCTTGTGATACAACAAACTGCCCTCTTTCTTATATGACCGGAGAGCGTCACGTTCTTTATCTGTGCGTGCCTCCTTATTTAGACTAGCCCAAATTTCATAGAACTCAGGATCGGTGGCCAAAGTCTGTTCTATCTGTTTGCCAAACTCACTTGTGAGTGTCGAAATCGCATTACAATGGGTTCGGGTTACCAAGGGATGGCGTGATAATGCATCCGCAACCACATTGTGCTTTCCAGGCTTATACACGATCTCAAAATCATATTCTTCAAGAAATTCCATCCATCTCCTCTGCCGGAGGTTGAGATTGGGTTGGGTGGTTAAATATCGGAGACTTTGGTGATCCGTGTCCAACTGGAATCTTCTACCAAGGAGGTAGTGTCTCCATATTCGCAAAGCGCGAACAACAGCTAGCAATTCCTGGTCATGGGTAGGATACCGGTGTTCCGTCTCATTCATTTTCTTTGAATCATAAGCAATAACCCTCCCCTCCTGCATTAGAACCCCACCGGTGGCAATTTTGTCGGGCATCTCAGGGCCACTAGTTTATCCTTATCGGGATCGGGCAACGTGAGAACGGGTGCCCGAGGTCAAAGCGTCTTTAAGCTGCCTGGAAACTTCAACCTTAGTCTTCCGAAGGCTCCATCCAATCATTCACCTTCTCATGCTTGGTAAGATTTGTAAGAGGGCTGCAATCTTTGCAAAATCCTTTACAAATTTTCGGTAATATCTCGCTAACCCTAAGAAATCGCGGACTTCGGAGACATTTCTGGAATAGGCCATTCCTTTACAGCCTCTATCTTTGCGGATCTGTGAAGCAATTCCCTCTGCTGAAATAATATGACCCAAGTAATCAACCTTCGGAGTGGCAAACTTGCACTCAGAGAACTTGGCAAAAAGCTGATGACGTCTTAATTTCTGCAGTGCCAACTTAAGATGTTTCTCATGCTCCTGTAGGGTCTTACTGTAGATGAGAATGTCGCCAAAGAAAATAACAACAAAGTCATCCAAGTATTGTCGGAAAACATCATTCATCAACCGCATAAATGTTGCGGGGCATTAGTTAATCCAAAGGCATAACGGTAAACTCATAATGCCCATATCTAGTGCGAAAAGCGATTTATGGATGTCTTCCTCTTTAATTCTTATCCGATGGTATCCGAAAGCGAAGATCAATCTTTGAGAAATACTTGGCCCCTTGCAACTGATCCATTAGATCATCCGCCCTTGGCAAAGCATAGCGATTTTGATAGTATGCTTGTTGAGTTGCCGATAATCAATACACATTCTCAAGGAGCCGCCCTTTTTTCCTCACAAAAAGAATAGGGGCCAAAGGGCTTAAACGCTAGGTCGAATAAAACCTAGGTTTAGCAGCTCTTGAAGTTGCTTCTTAAGCTCGCCAACTCACGGGAGACTCATACAGTGCACGGGCCTTCTTTGGTAGGCTTAGTACACGGCTCTAAAGCTATCTCACATTCAACCCCTCCGAAAAGGAGGAAGCTTCTGGATTTCGTCCGGGAAGAGATCACTAAATTCGTGGAGGATACTGGCAATGCCTCGGGGCAAGGTGTTGATTACTTGGTTTTGCTTAGCATCTGACTCAATAGAAGCAAGTCTGATAACGTAGAGGAGCTTTTGCTTATGCGATAGCTTTATCTAACTGCCGAATGGACATAGACCGCAGGGATAGGGTTGAATGGTTCACCTTTTATAGTTACGCGGGCTCCATTTGCCGCGTTGAAGGTAACTTCTCTCTTCTCGCAGTCTATGTTGGCTTTTGCAGATGCCAAGAATTCCATCCCAACAATGAGGTCGTATTTGCCAATATCCATTAGCTCGGCGCCCATAGCAACTGGTGCGCCCGGCAACTGCATCTTAAGATTGATGCGACGACCATGAGTATGCCTAACCTTACCACTGGCCAAAGTGACAGGCCTCGGTCGTGACCTTAGGGTTTCTAGCTGTAGGACCTGGGCCATTCTAGGAGAAGCAAAATTATGGGTACTCCCCGTGTCCATAAGAATTACGAAAGGTAACATATGGGCAATTCCAGAAGGCTTAATATTAACAATTCCAGGAGGCTTAATAACTTGTCATGGAAGAGACTTATTCAAAAATTGTATTGGCATTATGTATTGGACTGATACAATAAAGAGAAATCACATCACGAGTAATAACCATATTTTAAACAATAGTGATTTCAAAGGCAAAATTCCTAACACAATAATTTAGGAGCTGGATCCCTCGTCTTCATCCATTGGCTGAGGAGGTGGACGATAGCGCATCAAAGTGGCGCTGGGGCTAGCGGAGAGGGCGGCTCGAGCTGCTGCCCTCGTGTGGTAGCGTGTAGCCAAAGGTGCCGCCACAAGGAGGCGCATGCTAGTGCAGCCCCCGCCACGCCCCCAACGCCCTATTATAGCCAAATCTCTACGGACCAGAATAATAGTGGTGACGCGATAATCAATCTTCTTATGGCCCGCTGAAGTAGATATGGCTCGGAGCGCCCACCAAGAAGCTTCGGAAGAAGGCCCTAAATTCCTGGAGAAAAACAAAGACTCCCCTTGGCGGAAAGCTGAGGGAAAGAATCGGGCCATATGGTTGCCAATTGCCCTAACCCGAGGGTCGGTGGAGGTCTCAGCTTCCTTCTCCAAGTCCATGGGGAGCTTCTCTTCCTCTTCTTCTTCTCTTCCCTAAGGGTGGCCTTGGTGTCCCAAAGGTCTTCCTTCGCCTTGACCCCCTCTCCCATAGTGATTTGCGAGGCGGATCTCAAGAAGAGACCGTGGTCGGGCCGCAAATTGCTCTTTCCGAGGTTGGGGTGTCACCAGGCACTCTTGGCGAAGTGACGAAAGAATCTCAACGGGCTCTTGTTCCTCGCCCGATATAATAATAGGCTCTCCACTGTAGGTTGCACCACCGGTGTAGTGAGGTCGGCGAAGTCATCTTGGCAATATTCCGCAAGATCATAGAGAACCTCTATTTTCCTCAAGGGCGGGACCCCAGTGAAGAACATGGGCACACATGATATCGTTAAGGATTAGGTACTCTTGGTCATTCAAGAGTATTGTAGGGAGAAGGTTTAACCCTTCAGGTTTCAGGCCCTTCGGCTGGGCGGGTGAGCTTCAGAAGAAGCTCCTTCCATTCACAAAATCTGCCATCACCCACTTCGCCATCATCTTCGGGTCGAGGTAGAGGTGTAGAAGAACGCCTACAGGGATCTCCTCATCCTCTATGTAATCGGTCCATAATGATGGCCGGTCGCGAACCGGGCCTCAAAACAAGTTTCCCCGATCTATTGTGGCAATAGGGAGGTCAGCCCTCGCCGTCGATGCCCTTGATGACGCGTTTGGGCATGATCATCACCCCCTAACATCCGGGTGCGTGGTGTGGAAGTCGAGGTAAAGCCGCTCATCGTCATCATTACCAACGCATGCAGGCACAATCTCCTCTTTATAGAACCAAGGAAGGCGTAATAACTGGGTGGGCCCTGCATGTTGGAGATAAGATCTACCGGCCGGAAGTGTAGGGGTGAAGAAGATCAAAGGGAACCGCAGGGGTCCCAATGCTCTCCGGCCCACGCACCATCGCCGCGGGGTTGGGCGAGCCATGAGTATGTGAAGGCGCAAAGGAGGAGAAAGAAGGCGCTGGAACAAGTTGGACGAATGAAACCCTAATGGCCAAAAAGGGGCTTTATACTTTTTGGCACATTTCCCGAAATTATTATTAAAATTATTATTTATTTAATAATATTTATATATTATTTTTTTTTTCAAAAAATATTTTTGTATTCACAAACCCAAAAATGGGACTAGTACATCGATAAATTACAAAATTTATACAACGGGAAGGACACGATCGCATAGTCATCTAAAATCCCCTCGGATCCTTCGTGCCAAGTGAAGGTTCTTGGGCATAATAGTGACCGCTTTCGCATGTATGGCGACAAGTTGGCGCCGCCAAAAGCTCAATCGCACGCCTCGGCGTCTTTGTAATGCAAGGACCGCCAAAGGCTTGAAACCGCAAGTCGGTCTTGAATTCTTGAGCCGATCTCCCGCGACGAAGTCGAAAAGGGAAGCCGACGGACAATGGTTTCCAGTAGTCTTGATACTCTGGCGTATCTCCCCGAAGAGCTACCGTGCTGCCCGGAACCTATGGGGCTCCGCTGGGCTTAAGGGTCGCCTTGAGCGGCGAATGGATTTACCTCCGGGCCGGGATGCTTTCAGGCGCTTCCACGATCAACTCCCTTCTTCCGAGCCGATGTCTTCTTGGCGGCCGCGGCATCCCCGCTGCGCGGGTCTTGTAGTGCACCCCACCCCTAACCTGGGTCTAGATTTGGTCCTTTTCAGGCCTCCAGGTTGCCCGCCCGGTCGACGTGGGTTGGCCGCTTGGTTCACATCAACGGGGGTTTGTCACGGGATTCGATGTTCCCCGAGCCGCACCTAGGTCCCGGGCCGCTTATCATCAAAATTCTCGGGCCGGGCCGCTCCTCCCTGGCGATGGCTAATTAGCTCTTCACGCTTCGTGCTCCTCCTGGCGGCTATGGAGGTCTTCGCCTTTTTTTTGGAGCCGCTCTCGTTCTTCAGCCCTGGCCTCTCTCTCCAAACGCACTTGAGCACGTAGGTGCAATCTCGATGATGATGGTCCCCCAGGTGCCCGCATATCTTCTTGGATGGATTCTAGATGGCACTGGCTAAACCGAGGCGGAACATTTTCAAAAATGAAACTATTGAGGCTTTCATTCCAAGAAAAGGTGGGAAGGTTAAAGTATTCCTGGTAGGTAAGTATCGACCCCTCCCAAATAGTAAAAGCGATCCATCCTTAGGGTCCGGGTGGGAGCGGCTATCCGGGTGCAAGTCTTCTAGTCGGGCCGGATGCATGATTCTCTGAAGCTTCGTTCCGACTAATCTCCACGGGGTCTTCATCCGGGTCCCGCCAAAGGGTAAAACTTCACCACTGCCCATGCATGGTCTGGCTGCTCCACAAGAGTGTAGTCCTGCCCAGCTTCATTCAACTTGAGGAGGAACCGCTCGTTGAAGTGGAAGATAGGGTAGGGAACTCTCCGGCCCTCGACAAAATGCTGGACAAAAAGATTGAGGATGGTATCTATCGTTGGATCCTCGTCCCCTAGATGCTCGACTAGGGCCGCAAACAACTGAAATACATTCAGTTTCTTCAGATCTACGGCCAGCTTGAAGCGCGACATGTCGTACTTAGCAGGGAACAACAAGGGAGAAGGGAAAAGAGGCGCTCAAGCAAGGCGGGGCGACACTAAAGGGTAAGTGAAGGCACCAGGGTGTAGGCCAAGTGCAAGGGAGGCGTGGAGGTCGGCTATGGCGGATTTGGAGCTTAGGTCCGGCGGCTATGGCGGAAAAAGGTGCTCAGAAGAAACACACGCCCGAAAAGACACTTCAAAATTCAAATTTTAACTTTTGACTTTTTATTAAAAATTTTAAGAAAAAAATATTTTTTTAAAAAAAAAAAAAAAAAAAAAAAGGGCCAGATAAAATACGCCACGGATCGATGGGGGTTTGGACGTGCTTATACGCATTTTATTTTCAAAAAGAAACACCCTCGGATACGTCGGCGCCCCTTTTTGTTTTTCGGCGGCCTGTTGTCCGTTTTGCCTCGGGAGACGTGCCCCCTAGGGTATTTGAGAGGTGCCCGATCCATTGGAGCCGTTTTCGCCTTCATCCGAGCTACCTACATAAAGTTATGGCTCCTCTAAACTTGGGTCCTCCAAAGGTCCTAGACTTCCTTAGAAATTACAGTCTATTACATTAACCTAGCACTAAATCAAACATGAAAGACTTAAACAATCACTCTTGTTTAAATTCTCTCTCCTAACTACCGAACTAGCGAGTTAGGGTTTGGTCGCTATGCTATGATTTGAATAACCGAAATCACGGCTCTCGATACCTTGTGGACGCTCCTCGAACATATCGACCCTCGGGACGTATACATACGGGATTTTCCCTCCCATGGCCACCAACTCGCCATGAGTGGCCCTCCGCCTATTTCGGGCCATCTATAATATGATGCCCGAAAAGAAGGACACGGGGTCATTCGGCCCACGCCTTCAATGGGGCTCCTACGTCGCGGAAGCGTGAATACAAGGGTTAGCACACAGCATAAATCACATATAAATAACCACCACGAAGGGTGGCATATCCATCCAAATACCAACGGCAAAGAATATGCATCTAAACCTAGGAAAACACCCCAAACCCATGGTTCTACCCCGGTTCAGACTCCAGGGAGGATCGACTGACGGCTAGGCCTCAAGAGATCGGCCGGACCGAATCTTGACATGGCGTTGGCTGGCATAGAACATTGGCTAGGGTTGTCCACTCCATCCGCCCTCCCGTGCACACTTTGCGCAGATGGGTCAATTCACGCTATGGCGCCGCTTATAGGCCTTCCTGGAGACGCAGGCTCGAGGCATCACCGGCTGAGCCTACTCGGGGGTTCATGAAGTCCCGTCCGATGAGGCGGTGGGGAAGCGCCCCTTCCGTAATCACGGTGGCTCCATGGGCGAAGCTAGAGAATACGTGCGCATCGGCCCCCCCGCGATCGTGCAGACTTACCGCCCTAAATCTACTCAAAGTGCAAGGTGCTCCATACGGATCACACCTTCCCACCGGAGTGTCGGACCCATACCCGCCCTCTACGTGGACAGGCTATCGTCTAGCTTCGGGCCGTAGGAGTCCAGGAGCCTTTTATGTTCGTGCAAGACCCCACCTCCACTTCACCACTGTGTTCCTTGTCTGGTGCTAAGCCAGTACCATAGCATCTATGACCCGATGGGCTCTTGTGCACAGGCCGCATTTAACGGGATAATCTGAGGGCTTTATCTAGGAGCATACTACAATAAATAGCCTCCTGGAGGTCTCTACCCCCTTAATCCCCCATTTCGAGTAACACTAGGTTAACAACCACCAATCCATCCATTACAAGCAAAACCAGAATCGAAATATATAGAGAACTTACCTTTACAATCAAGGGTTAGTTCCTACGAGTAAACACAGAGAGAACAGACCAACAACCCAAACAGGTGCCCAACAGGGGCGCTATCCTAGAATTCACAACTACACTAGCCACCCACCTGTGTTTCGGCTTGACCCATTGTCATTGGGGATCTCCATCTTCTGGTCTTGGTGTTGAAATTTGTGTAAGGCGGGTGGCGCCCAATTGCTCAAGATGGCGCCACCGGGTCACAAGGGTGGCTCCAACGCTCAAGGTGAGTTGTGGCTGATATGGGGGTGGTGATCCACCCTATTGACCCCAATTAGCATTATCATGCTAACCAATCGAGGGTGGCCACGTGGCGCCTTCCCAAACCATAATTAGCTTAATTATGGTTTTTTAAATATTAGTTCCTTAATTATAGGTTATTATTGTCAATAATTAAATTAGCGTAGCTAATTTAATCCCTTTTAAGTGAACCACCTAGGTTCCCATACCCCATGTGGCGTATGTATCCTTGGTGACGTGTCAACATATTTATACTTATACCGTATAAATACTCGGAACGTCACATAACATTCTATTCTGTATTGCTTAAAATATGCTTTCATAGTTACGCCTTTGATTTTTGTTTTAGTTGTATAGTTTTTTGGAGCTTATATTCTTGAAGATACAGGAGTGCCCTGCTATCAAAAACATTGCTATCAAAGACATTGATAAATGTGATTATTGATAAATGTGATTAAAATCTCGGACTCTACTTAAACTTTACTTCGCTTTATTAAAATGCCAAATAGTAATTCTTGCACGATGCTACATAGTAAGTTTTGCTAAAATCTCATTTCATTTCATGACTTAATTTGTTAGTATGCCTCTTGGTTGATATCCAAAAATGAAAACCCACCCATCTAAAATTTAGAATGAAAAATGTTCTCCTTTATCTCCTTGAGTAAAATGTGGTTTTAGTTGGCTTAACCTACACAACCTAAATAATGTTGTGTAGAATCCTAAGTCCACCATTGTTGGTGAAACTCTAAACTCTGAAACCGTATTGCATATTACTTGTAGAGTTTAAAGGATACACAAAATGAATAAAAATTGAAAGGACAAACATACACTATTAGATGCCAAAATTTGTAGAGAATCTATTGAAATATTGGGTGAGTCAAATCAAACAGGTAAAGGTACTAAAGATAGGTAACTTGACAATGGTAAGGATACTAAAGATAGGCAACTAACATATAATATAGATTTTGTGGAAGTCTCGTTTACAAATCATTGCTTAGTTAAATAAATTTAAAATTCAAGACAAACAATTTACTTCATAAAACTTGCCAAGCTATTAGTATATTCATTGTGAGTCTATCACTTTGCTAGAGCCTAAGATGAATACGACATTCTCTATAAAGTTGTGGGATGTTAGAGAACGTTTGCGTTGTAACATTTTTTCAACATCCTACTAAATGCAAAATTGGATCTCTTAACATAATCTTAGGGCTTGTTTTTTGGGTTGTTCCTAGGGGGGCAAACTCTTGCTCGTGTGTTTTCAGCATATTTTAAGTATATACTAGAAAATACTAGAATATCCAAGAAACTGCTCCAAACTTGTTGTGGCTGTAAACTGGCGGTCGCCAGTGTTATTGGGCAGTGGCTGTGTAAACCCGGTGCCTTTTTTGGCTCCCGAAATCGGGGTCTCGCGCGGACCAAGGGGAAAGTGAAAATCGCTTAAGCGATTTTCACAGTTGCCGGAAAATTAAGCGATTTTCACAGTTGCCGGAAAATGCGATCATCAGGCGAAAACAGCAACGACACAGAAAGGGTGGCTCTCTATCGAAAACAGCAACGACACAAAAAGGGTGGCTCTAGAAAAGCAACGGCACAGCATGTTTCTAGCATCGATTTTCCAAATTGGAGCGTTTCCAAGCCAAATCGACAATGCCCAATCCAATTTCGGCCTGTTTTCCTTTGAATCCGAGCCCAGTCTGATAGCTCCAAAATCGGTGTAAAAGTCTCTGATTCTATGATTCCTAGGCAAATCGATCCTCCTCAGTCCTTAATCGGCCCTCTAGCAATACAAATCGACTCTTTCTTTGCATACCGAGTCCGGTTTTGCTCACATCATCCCTGTTTTCCAATGTTTTTGCAGATTTTCAGAGAATCCAAGAATCCAGTACACACTACAGAACAATCAATCATTCTTAATCTGGCACTTTCGCCTCAAAATCGACTCTTCCAAAGCCGTTTCGGCCCATTTCTACTTGAATCCAAGCTTTTTATCCTTCAGATTATCTCTTTGATCCTAAATTGATGCTGAATACCCGTATAATTCATTGCTGCTACTGTAAATATGACTTGTGGTTTCCGGCGGGGGCTTTTCAGGCTTGAAAATCGCTTAAGCGATTTTCATCCCCAAAATCGCTTAAGCGATTTTCGGGCGCCGAAGACCCCGATTTTGGGAGCCAAAAAAGACCTCGGTGTAAACCGGCTAACCGAATGGAGCCATAACGATTATTTGTCGACGTTGATCAATAGTTTGGAGACATGGTCCGACCAGCAGTGCCGGATTTGCCAGGCTTACCTGTAAGAGAAGCAGCAGCTTCTTTTATCCCTTGCTCTTCTTTCTTTCTGAATGCTCTGTATTTCAAAACCAGCTTACACAGTTGGAAAAGATTCCCAGGTTCTTGTTTTGGCTTAATTGTTGTTCATCATATTTTAGCCTTGTTTGTTGTTTGTCATTATTGTGGCTTAACTCTCATCTGGCCTCAGGGCTTTAGATAGTATGTGTAAAGAGGGACGATTAGATGATGCTCTTGAAATACTGGAGATGCAAAATATTCCTTCCTTTATCTATAGACAATGCATATTACCTCCTCCGAGATTGCACTAAAAAGCAAGATACAAAATATGGTAGAAGAATACAGATCGTAATGGCCCAAAATGGCCTTGATTCTATTGAAGTCTTGGGCAATCACCTTATTCGTTTATTTGCTTCTTGTGGTTGTTTGCCTGATGCAACTCAAGCTTTCAGGAAGATTTTAAAGCCTACCATTTATACATGAAGTGCAATTATTTTGGCCCACGCTAATCTTGGAGATTGTGAAACTGCCATGCAATTGTATAAAAAGAAACTGGCACGTTTATGTCACTGTCTTGAAAGCATGCACCTTCCCTTAAGCAGGGAAGACGTGCTCATTTTGAAAATTGTCAAAAGTGGTATAATATTAGATGTAGTATTGGGCAGTCGCGTAGTTGATATGTATGCAGAATGTGGTAGTTTGGAGGAATCATGCCAAGTCTTTTCTGGATTGTCAGATTGTAATGTCATTCCTTGGGGTGCAATGATTGTAGGATTAGTCCAGCATGGTGAAGATGTGTTGGCCATGACTAGGATGCAAGATGCAGGAATTGAGCCAAATGAAGTTAAAGCATGTAACAGCATGAGAACTATAGGCCAGAGCAGGTCTATCCATGATCAGATTTTAAAATGCAACCTTCAGTTGAATGTTGTTATCTGTAGTGCTATCATTGATATGTATGCAAAATGTGATAGATTGGAGGAGTCACACAAAATGTTTATTAACTTGCTAAGTCCAAATGTCGTGACTTGAGGTGCTTTGATTGCAGAGTATGCGCAACATGGTGCATTAACCTGTTTTGAAAACATGCAAAAGAATAGAATAGAAGGAAGATGTGTTTTGAAAACATGCAAAATAATAGAATAGAAGGAAGATACCGGGAAGATCTTCAAGAAGTTGCCAAATCAAACTACATTATCCTGGAGTGCAATGATTGCAGGATATGCTCTGCATGGAGATGCAATGCTTGCACTGGCCTGCTTCAATGGAAAGCAAAGGTGTAAAGCCAGACAAGATTACATTTCTTTCTGTCCTGATCGCATGTAGCCGGGTTAGCCTAGTAACTATTGGCCGTTGGTATTTTGTGCATATGCAATTCTAGAAAATGATATTGCTGACCTGCTCAATAATGATACAATGGGATGCTTTTTTAGTAATATTAATGTTCGTACTGGATGCTTTGCTTTTCGATAACTAATTCTAATTCTTGTCATATATTGATGCAGTTGAATATTAGTAGGATCAGGCCCATTGGACTGCCATCAGCCGTGAGAGAACTTCGCTCAAATGGATGTGTGGCAGTACTTCATGGACTCAATACATGGATTACAATATGGTAGGCATTTTTGCGCTTTTTTTATTATATTCTGAGGCTACAAATGTTTCTAAGGTTGTTTTTCCAACTGCAGAACAGGGTGACATCAACCAAGTGAATGGAATTATGATAATTATCCAATATCCATCCTTAATATTGGCAATAGGTTTGGTTTATTTTCTGCATATAATTTAATCTCTTAACACTTCCATGTGCTTGGAACCTCTGAGACTAAGGTGATATTTGGTCCGAAAATCTTTAATAGCCATCTATGGGTTGACAAAAGGTTTAGATAATCAATTCAAATTAGTATTCAGGCTATTTCTGGTGACTGAGAGGAGGTTGCCTAAAGTAAATTGCAGCTTGCAAAAAACAGTCATAGCATTGTGATATTTAGATTTCTTTCTATATGCATACTGAGAGTGAACCTCTACGTGTGTGGTAACACTACTATCCCTGCAGGAAGAATGCACCCTGGCAATTTAACAAAGGGCTGTTGGAGGCATCCCAGTCCACAAATGAGGCATCTTTAGAGTTTACATTGAGTTGCAGTAGGTGAGACTTTTTGTACCAGAAAAAATGTGGGTTTGTGCGCCTCTGAATGATTATAATTGTTGTTGGGCCACACTCTTAATGTTTATCCATTGTGTGTTGTGCTTCATTGCATTTGCCAGTTGTGTTACTGAGCTTGTTTTGTTTGATGAAGATTGTTGGGAAAGAGTTTTCTTTCCGTTTTAAAGGTAGATGAGTCCGAAATTGTTAAAGCACTACACAACTTGCAGTATCTGGTGCATCCTCTGGGGGCAATGACATTCCAGTAACAAGGTGTTTTCATACGTTAGGTTTGCCCTTAATCAAAGATAAAAGAGGTATCAAAGCTCAGAATGAAACAAAAATTGCTGGTCAAACAGCCAAAAAAAAAAAAAAAAAAAAAAGATCTGGAAAAAACCAAAGTTGTAATGACAAGATCAGCATAACAAGAAAGAATGATGAAATAATGATGACTCCTGAATGCAAATCTTTCTAATTAAGCATACAGATGAAAGGATTATGGCGATGTGCATCTTTCCTAAAGGAACACATTGAGCTTTGCTCTGTTTACAGAAATAGAGGCAGAACTTTGCTGCAGATGATTTGCATTTCAGGTGGAAGATGCTTTGAGGATCCTCTCTGTAGAAAGGCCATCTTTAAAGGAACTGAAAAAACGAAGAAGCCAAAGAGGATTATGAAAAGGCCCACAAATAGATGCATCAGATCAATATGGATCTTTATGGCTTTCTGGGTTGGATCAAGGGTTTTTCATATGTCAGACTTGATTTCTGATTTGATTTTTGAGCTATGATATCTCACGATGTAGAGTGTTGTGGAGGGGTGCTGCCTGTAGAGCTCTGTGACAGAAGAGGTCAGAAAGAAGAGATTAAGGGCCTCGCAGTCTCCTCCATTGCCGATTAGGGAAGGCTGAAAGGGAGGCCGCGATTTTTTATCTGTAGCATGTGGCCAGCCTCGTGTACACCACAAACATCTACCATCAAAGTTCTATCGCAACCATCGGTTCCAGAACTTTATGGGTAAAGGGTTGTCCCCTTTTATGGGTAACCCTAAATAGTAGTGGTGATTTAAATCCTGATGGAACCGTTCTGGCTGGTGGGATGTGATTGTTTGATGAAAAAATATAGGACGAAACAAGGTGCTTTCCCACAAGGGGTGGCCCGAGCTAGGGACAATCACTTATGGCACAAGTACAAGATGAGTGATACGTTACATGCTTTCACAATTATAGTCATACGTTAAATGCATTCACAATGATATCTTACCTGCATTAATGATATCTCACCTGCATTCAGAGAGGAAGAACGGCTCATAGCAAAGGTAGAAGCAGAAAAGCAATGAAAGAACAACTCGAAGCCAAAGAACAACTCGATGAAGGAGAAGCAATTGCCAAGACTATCCATTAACAACACAATGAAGGAGAAGCAATTGCCAAGACTATCCATTAATAACAACACTTGATGTCGAAGACCTACATCCAAGCATTCGTATGATATCTAAAATAAGTGTTTAAATAAAATGGGGAGTATATGATATGGTCTGTTGATGACATGGCATTGAGAAAATGAAACAAGAAAAACAAAGGTCAGTGTAGTGCAGACATAAAAAAGGCCATCGAACAAAGCATGGCAGAGCCAGATCCAGTGATTTTGAAGATTGGCACAGAGCGAGATCCAGTGATTTCAAAGATTGGTACAGGATGTTGGTGGAGAGGTGTTGAGAAGCAGATGTGCAGATGCCGGATACCTGCAAAAGCTTCTAAGCCTCAGTTTTGGCAGATATAGTTGTAATGGCCGGATTTGATGCAGACGAAAGGAAATTTGTTGTAACGGGATTAGTAATTACGTTTTGAATTTGTCTTGCCTTCTAAATAGTGTCAATAATAACGTCACCACCGCGCCCTATCTTCTCGTTTTCTAACCATATTGTAGCTTCTCTACAATCTCCACCTATATTTAGAATATTTTGCAAATATTCTTATTTTCTCATTTCTATCCTAGGGGCTGCCCAGGTAGAAAGGAAAAAAAAACAAAATGTAGAAATTTTATTACACATTAATATATTTCTCAAAGCTAAAAATGCTTAGGATTGCGTGAGAAAAGAAATATATTCACACCATCAAGAGGTAGTTGGGGCCCAAGTTACCTAGCAACATGTTTAACGCCCTCCTAGCTATGATGTATGTTTCGCCTGATACTTCTATTAAATGGCAAAATTTTAACTAAGTAAAGGTCGCCCCTTGTCAAGGTTTTGGCAATGGTGAAGGGAGAAAAGGGCTTCACCCCAATCAAGGTTTTGCAGGAGCGAAACAAAGGGGCTTGACCCATTTTAGAACTCTATGGAGTGAATGAAGATTTTGGCAATGGTGGAGGGTTTGTGGGAAACTTAGATGTGGTTTTTCAGAAGTGTTTTGGGTGTTTTTCTCAAAAATGAGGTTAGGACACATGCCATGCAAATGACAATTTGGGTTTGCATTGGTGACGGGGAGTATTGTTGGTAACACCTTTTAGCCACGAATTCCAACAACGGCGATAGCCTAGCCCGAAATAAACCGGCATCTTGATGTCAAGATGTGGTCCGATGGAAAAAGCAATCATTACATAAAATTAAAGAGCTAACACATGCATGCACAACCTGCTCTAAACAGTAAATTTTAGCTTATGCACAATGCATTGCATGCACAAAGTTCGACTCATGAAGTTCTGAAGAATAATGTTATGAAACTGCGTACTCCCGTATTAAAAGAGGAAGTGAACATGCACTTCATATTAAACATTTGTATTTAAAAATATTTGATGGAGGAGGACGGGGCGATGAATGGGCGACCCGGACGATGGGATTATTATGGTGATCGAGGGAGATATGGGCGATCGATAGCGATACGGTAAGTACATCTCTGTATGCAAAGTATTGATGATTAGAAATACAATAATCAGGTTCGGGTTGAGAGTGAGTATCCATTATATCGTGTATGAATATGCCATCCGCATGCTTGTATCAAGACAAAATGTTGACACAAAATAATAGAATAGATTAAATATGGTACCATCTTAATCTGGACATGTTTGGATCATAGGAAGATAGTGGAAGCTCGAATGTTTTGGGGAAACATCGAGAAACGAACTTCGAGATTCGCATTTGATTTCAAAAAAAAAAAAAAAAAAAAAAAAAAAAAAACGAATTTAAAACTACTTGAATAGCGAAAAGGGAGGGGATACGTGGCAAATCGGGAGAGATCGATTGGGGAAAAAAAAAAGTAGGAAATTAGCACTTATGATCGGTCCGACATGTCGTCATAATCATTAGATCTAGGAGGAGGGAAATAATGAAAATATAGAAAAGGGGAGGATAATGTACGGGTGTCAGTGAAGCAGATAGTGGACAGGTGGCGGATATATGCATACGAAAATCCGAAGGACAGGATAAGACAAGACCGGCATTTAAGACAGACGGGCGTAATAAAGAAGCGGGAATTTAGATAGATTTCGTAACCCTAAAAGTTGCAGCACAGTTATAACGAGGAGAAGACGACGTGTGAAGCTCCGCCTTCAAGATTTCTCGACCTCTTGAGCTCAGGATTAGCAAGGAAGCGCCAGCCCGATTCCGGCTCAGCTCGGAAGCAGATATGGATAAAGAGAAGAAGGTTCTCGTCGACAGCGATGGGGAAAGGCAGAATGTCAAGAAGCACCCAAGATCCGGGTTCCGCAAATCACAAGGTGTCTTGGAACCCGGATCTAGAAGATCCGAACCCATGGTGCATCCGCGGAGCGGAGTGTATGTGTTTATACTGAAGTCTGTCATCATGCATAAGTTGTGGGCGAGTTCACTGCCTGTTTTGTGATCGCATTCACCATGCACAATCAATGAGGGACGCAGGCTATAATCTCGGGCTGCTAGGAGTGCTTGGAGTTCTAGGAGACAAGAACGATTCAGTCCGGCGCCAGGACATGGACAGGACGATGCAATGCTTCAATCGACTCCAGATACACGCAGCGATACAGAAGTCCTCTAGCTACCAACATAATCTTCAGATATGTGATTTTGGGAAGATATGCATATACTGTTGCGAGAAAAATCCAGTTGATTTTATGTGCCGAGCTTACATGGGAAGGAATTTGGAAAAGGTCAAGAAGATAGGAGAACCGTCTGCAGAAAAAAAGCAAAAGAATTGAATCTCCGGGAGTAAGAAACAAGGAAAGGATGGGGATGAAGGGCAAGAACGGAGGGGCTTGAAGGGATTACATGCTATGTTTTGTTTTCTTCTGTTTTTATGTTTTTCTTTTATATCAACCTTTTTAGCTTCGGCTTCACCAATGATTTCTGTCAGCTGCTAAGATAAGTAATCCGTATCAGCTCATGGCTGAATACAAATGTTTAGGTGATGCGAGTAAATCCATGCAGAAAAGGAACAAGCTATGTTTTGAGACATAGTCGTGCTTAAGGATGGCTGAATATGCCAAAATATGTAGCTGTAGAAAGTAACTTTTTTGAATACAAAGTTAGAATGATGCATGAAATACAGCTCCTCTATGTATCGCAGACCGACTGTTCTTAGTATGAATTTCTTTCCCTTTAAAGTATTATATTCCTTCTCTATGTATCTTAGATTACTCTAGACAGAATGTACTCAATTAGCAATGTAACTGTAGATTTCTCCATTCCCTCTTAACGTATATTTGGCCATTATCCCCATCCCTAAGTATAGGGATAGTTATCTTTTCCATGAATTATCTTTTACACGATTTTATTTCTTGTAAAATGTACAAATTAGGCGACTAACGAACTGTTACAAGTTAACAAATGGTAAGTTCTCATCGTGCACGATTAGTTACACAGTATGTGTATCCACCCAAATACAGGGAAAAGGAGACAGTAGGCACGGCAGTAAAGATATCAGTAATAAGATGGAAACCACAGAACACATGAACAGATACACAGGAACAAGGAATAGTTACTGTACACAGAAGCAGTAGGAAATAGAGAAGGCAGATATTCATACCAGCAGGCATATTGGTGAAAGGATAAATGAACAGGTGGGAATAGATGGATAGCGAAAAAGCATATATCGAGGACATCATGCCTAACGGTAAAGGACAAATAAACAAGAGGGAATCACAGAATACCAACACAGTGAAAGGCAGAACGAAAGAGCAAATGCGGCAGATTCAGCGAAACAATAACAAAAGTACAGACATACGCTGTAACACGGTGGGATTCAACGCCGGGCTTAAAAAGGTGACAAAGGTGGTAGACTCGGGATGAATTCAAAACTCAAAATTGACGGGAGAAAAGGTAAACGAAGGGCCGAAAGCGGCGACGCGTGTCGGTAGGCATCTGAGACAAAATGTATATGGAAATGGTTTGGGTGCATATTCACACGAGGGGTGACTCGGCAACGAGCTGTTGGATAGGCATATTCACCCCTTATTCCTTAATCTATACCGTGACGTAAAAGTTCCTCGTTTTGGGGGGGTATGCAAGTACAAATTTGCTATATTGTATAACAAGATTCGCAAAAATACTATAAGATTTCAAGCGGAATACTATATGGTGTTGATTTAAATGCGTGCAAAATACAATTATGAGGGCTCTCTACGCCCCTATGTCACCCCAGTGTGAATATGCACCCAAACCAAAGGGGGTTTAAGGGGGATTCTAATTTAAATGTGTTGGACCCAATGGTTGTGTTAATTAATGTCAATGGTAGTTATGTGTTGGTTGTTAATATCAATGGTTATTATGTGATGGTTTGTTATGTGTTGGGGATTTAATTTTTTATATGTTGGATGTTAATGGTTTGTGTTGCAAAAAAAATTTTGGCCCCTTCGGGCCTTAGGGACGCCCCCCCCCTCCCCTCGGTGTGACAAAAATTTTAGAATTCAAACAAAAAAAAAACTAGAATTCATTTGAGGCTTTCATCACCTATAGCTTTTGAATTTGATCACAATAAAACAAATAGAACATAAGTAAAAGTTACCATAAAGATAGAGCAGATTGATCCCATTATTCTGAAAGTCATAAAGTTTGCAACACAAAGAAAACCCCATGTTATTATGCTACATATTGTTACTTCCGCTACAACTATTTCTCTTTCACAATGATACCATTGTTTATCAATCCATATGATTTTGGATGCTCCATCTCTAGCTTAAAGGTAATGCATGATTCACCTTATGGTTCGATTAAAGTTCCAAACCTACAATATAAATGCATTCTTGTGGCCTTTGTTTGACCTGATGCGATGACATGGAAAAGGGCGTGGAATAATCCGCCTTTGTTATTGTGCATAAGAATCCGTTTGTTGATTGAAGCTAAAGGGCTGGCTGCTATGAACAATCCGGCAGCCAGGAATATCTAAGAGTTGGAAGCAAACAGAGGGCCTAAACTTGAATCTGCAGCAAATCTTAGGAAAGAAACAAAAAGGGGTTTTGCAACACTACATTGTAGAATCAGGAAACCAATACCTTGTAAAAGAAAACATTATGCTAACGGAAGAAACATTAAAAACAAATACCTTTGTAAGTGTGAGCAAAAATCCATCTCGTGGTAGTAAAATCCACTCGGCAATAAGAATCCAAGAGGGCAAGTACACATGCATATGCACACATGCACACACATGCACACATGCACATGCACATGCACATGCACTTGCACTTGCACTTGCACATGCACAACACACATGCACAATGCACATGAACATGCACATGCACACACATGCACATGCATACACATGCGCAGATGTTCATGCACAAAAACATGTGAGAGAAAGACAACAACCCTCGGATTGTTCCAACCAACAAAAATTAACGGCCCATAAAGGTTGCACTCTAGAAATACTATTTAGTACACCTCAACGAATACAACAACGAAATCATAGAAAAACCATGTGAAAAAAGCGTATAAAATCTAAAAGTAACCCTCTGTTATTGTGCTACATATTGAAGCGGATACATGGGCGACAAAAGCGGGAGAAAGCGGACAATGAGAGCACATGGGAGGAAGGCAAATCATAGGAGCAAGAGTGGACAGTATAAGTGCGGAGAGAGTTCCAACCTATACGCCCAATATAGCGAGGGCTAGACCCACCAACCCGTAAAGCTGGACCACTCCAAATCTGGAAAGGTAAATATGCAAGGTCGCAAGAGCGTGAGAGTAAAAGGTGGACAGAGGGAATAAGATACGGGGATGAGAGGCCCGACCTCCGTAGGTACACCCGGGATAGCGAGGGGCTAGACCCACCAACCGGGTAAATCACGGACCACTATAAACTCAAAACAATTGCATAACCGCAAAAATGCACCTGCAGTGCGAAATGCAAAAATGTAAGAGTAAAAGCGGGGCCGGAATAAGCTAGGCTCGGCCTCCGCCGTACACCGGATAGCGAGGGCTAGACCCACCAATTGGTATCCGTACCACTATAAATTCAAAACACACAGGGTACATAAATAAACACGGGGAGGGCGATCCACCAATCCCATAACATAAAAGAAGGAGATCGTCGCCCAGCCAATCATTAGAAAAGGGGGATACCGAGGAGACTCGAAGGAGCCGAGCAAATAATAAATAGTGGAGGCGGATAATTAATAAAGCGGTTATTCTAATATTCAAAATTCAAAATCGGGGTTAACGGTGAATTTTGAATTAACTTTCGTTGGGGGCTGAAAGTACATATACTTAATAGAATGAGTATGGCAATATCGCGATCGTCACGGTCTGTAGTGATCACGGGGACGAAAAGTGCAGCGGCCGCGATATATCACCGGGCTATGGGGAAAGCACCAACCTTAGTCGATTAAAGAGAAGCGGACGCGGCAAAAAGCACCAAGCAAGTCAACAGCATCTCGGAGGATTTCTAGAGATAAACAAGCGGCTGGAAACTAAGATACCCAAAGCATGGATGCACTCAACATTTTGGCGCGAATCAGTCAACCAGAAAAAGTAGCCATCGCAAAGCATGGGCGGAGGATAGTGGGAGTAGCAAAGACAAGCGGTGAAATGCACGAGATGGGCGAGATTGAGGAGGAGAAAGCAAAAATTGAATAGGTTTGGTTGAATTAGAAAAAAAAATGTTCAATTGAATGCATGGAAATCATTTGATAAAATAAACCGCATATCATAGAGTATGAGGAACAGAATAGAATTAGGCATGACGTTAAGGTCGATAGGGGTAGCAGAGAAACCCTAACGCAGGACATGTACCAAGTGACTGCAGAGGTGATAGAGGTGGTCTTCAAAGAGCACGGAGCATCATTGTCAGGCGCCGCATGATCGGGCCAATGGAGGGGAGGGCGATAAGACATAAACTTGGCCTTTCGCAGACCGCCAACCAAGGAGAGAGTGCGCACGGGATCCAGCCGAAGGAACGGATCAAGGTGCGAGGAAGCCCTAACAGTCATGCGGCGCATGGGGGCTACGGGGGAGCTGGCCAAGGCTAGAGAACTGAACAAAAGCGGGGATACAGTCGGGTCAAAACGGCAAAGGTGTCTCGCATAAAAAGAGTCACGAATTGATGCGAGGCAGTAAGTAGAACAAAGATGGTTTGTGAACCGAGAGAGATGCGGAGGTGGAGGAGAATATCAACCCACCGGAGGGTCCTTAAGAAAGGGCAACGAGAATACCAAGAATGGCAGCACTAGCCCCCATTACCTGCGGTATTCTGAGGAGGGAAGAAAGAGGGGAAAGGGGACAAACGTGAACCCTAATAGCACAAGCCGAACATGGAACCAACCCCGAGCCATGAAAACAAGAGGGGCCAGGAGAAGAATGGGAAACGGAGCAGAACACGGAGACCAGGAGGGAAAAACCTCGAGGAAAGAGACGAAGATATGGTATTGAACTATCTTTGGGTACCCTTGGGATGATGGGGAGATTTGGAAGGAGCCACAATTTTGTGATATAATATATACGGTAGGCGTGGAACACAACATAAAGCGGCTCTGGAGGAGGAGGAAGGGTACCAGCTATTCACATCTTTGGAAGGACAAAGATTTCAAGATTGGAAGAGGGAGTGCAGGATTAGACTGCTATGTCAAAGAAAATGTAGTAAAAAGTGCATGTATTTTGCAATCAGATGTCAATAAGAGATACATGATTTTGAATATACAACTTCGAGAACAAAATGGGTTAGCATATTATCCACCAAGCGGTGATAAACTAGAAATGTTAGAATTGGGGAAGACTATGATGAAATGGAAGGAACAGGGACCAATGATACTAATAGGTGATTTGAACGCTAGAACGGGGCAGGAACAGGCACAAATCATGAGCGTGGAAGATACAAATGGGCAATGGACTAGCACGACAAGATCGGAGGAATGGGATAGACATACGGAAGAGAAAGCGTAAGTCAATGCCGGAGGGGCTACTACCGAGATATGTTTGACTCACGGGGGTCACTATCGCCAGCAGTCTTGAGGTGGGAGGGTGAAGTGCACGAGGAATGCACACGGGGAGAAGTATAGTGGATTATGTGATAATGAATGGCGGAAGAACAGAGAGATAGTATGTGGGTTCATGCTCCTAGAATGGCCGATCGGGAAAAGAGAGAGCCATAGACCCATATAGCTGACATTTACGGGGAATGAACACACCTCGAGCGACAGACAACAAGAAACAGAGGAAGTTAATGGGAAATTGAAAATACAGTTTCAAGAGAAGCATGTAGATGTATTTGTACAGTATATCAAAGAAGAAATGGGAAAATGGAATTGGGATCTGCAGGTAAGGGCGAAAATGGGGACATGCTTAATGATATAACAGTGAAAGTAGCAACGGAAGTGTTCGGAAAGAGAAGAAGAAAAAAGGGGAAGGATGCATTCAAGGCCTCGAGTTGGTATGACGATGAGTGTAGAGAACAGAAAAGAAAGGTCATAGAGCAGAGAGGGAGAGAGACATATCAAATCGAGAAAACGGTGTATCTGAAGATGCTGAAGGCAAAAGAGAAATAAAAACTTGGTACAAAGACACTAGTGGGGATCAAGCTAAACAAAAAAACCCCCCGAAAGTGCCGGAAAGGATTTAAAAGGGAAAGGACAAAGGGAATCAGACAAATGGTAGCACCAAGGCGATATTGGGGCAGGCGAGTGGGAGATATACTGGAAAAACTGTATAAGGCCGGAACATCTCGGCACCAATACCAGAGTTACAAGGGATGTACAAACCGTGTTTTAGCACACAGGAAGTGATGATGACACTAAATAGAATGGCAAATAACAAAGCCCCGAGACCTATATGGGTTAACGGTGGAATTATTAAAATCTTGCGAATCTGACAATAGTCAAGCGGTGGCAGATATATTCAACGGCATCATACACACAGGACTCCCGGATGGGCGATAAGCGTGGTGATACCCCTACACAAGGGAGGGAGCAGACAGGAACCTGGAAATTACAGAACCATAATGGTGAGTTCCATTTTGCAAAATGGTTTAGTTTTAGACAATAAAATGAAGCAATGGGCAAAGGGAGGGAACCGGAGAAACCTGAGGGACGAGGCGGGGTTGGTAGGAACACTCAACCATGGATCACCTAGTGACCCTCGGGATATTGGTAGAAACGGAATAGAAACCCGGGGAAGAAAGTAATATGTTGCTTTGTGGACTTCGGAAAGCTTTTGACCACGGTCCCAAGGGAAAAACTAATACAAAGGCTTATAGATATCACGAGGCACCAAAGGATATGGTAGGGGCAATTGCAAGCAATGTACTATAATGTGTATGCAAAATGGAAGAAGAAAGGAAAGCAATAGATTGTGACGGGGAGTCAAAGCGGGGATGCCCATTATCCCCTGCTTGTTGAATATACATAGATGCACTACGAGGATTTCATATCGAACGACAAGGGGCGAAGACGCTCCCATACTAGGGGACACCAAAGTACCCATCATGTTATATGAGATGACTGAGCATGATGGCCACAAAAACAAGGGAATGCCGAGGGTTACTAAAAGCGTTTGGAAAGCTTCATAAAAAAGACAGGGTTGGGATTAACCTCCACGAAAACCAAAATAGTCTTTTTCGGTCACAGGAATAGACACAAACCGTTTAGATATTTGGGAATGGATTTAGAGGAATCAACAGAATACAGATATCTGGGATACGACACACACGGCACAGGGAAATGGGCTAAAGGGGCAGATACAAGATTCCAAACAGCCATCGGGAGTTACTACAATATGAATTTTTTTTTGCAATAAAAGCAGAATAATAAATTGGGAAATCAAATGCTATTTGTTCAAGTAGCGCAGTGGTCGCAACCACACAACTATATGAGGGCGGGAGGCACGGGGGCCCAGGGACTGAGAAAAAGAAATGGGAGAAGCAGGAAGGAATATTCAGGCAATGGCATAAGCAGGAATTCAAGTTGAGGACGAATACACCACAAACAACCATAGTATATGAGACGGGGCAGAAACCAATGGAAGTGAGGGCGTGGAAAAAGACCATCAGATATCTCATAAGAAACAATGCAGGTGGGAAACCGAATAAGTTATCAAATATCAGCGAAAGCCCATATAATCAAAGAGCCCGCGGTTGGTTTAGGGATGTAGCGGTATGGACAAGAAAAAATGGGATGAATCTGGCGAATTGATTAGTGAAGGAAAATGGAATGATGAATGGGCAAACAAAGCTACCCTAAGCCACCAAAAAACACAGGGGCCTAAGACAATCGGCTTATGATGATTCAACCCGAAAACGGCGGATAGGACAGCAAATGTATCAAAGGATAATTTACTAGGAAAAGCCGGGAAGGATGTCCTAGCAAGATTTAGAATGGGAAGTCATGACCTAAGAATTGAAAAAGGACGGATGGCGGAGAATAGAGAAAAGATGATCGGATATGTAGAATCAGAATAGCGGGAAGTGGAAGATGAAAATCATATGCTAAACGAATGCCCAATATATGAGGACATCAGGAACAAGTACAGAAATGTAAGATGGGGTCAGCCTGTACACACCTTGACGGCAAGGATAGAGAAAAATGAGGGATCCGCAGACATAATCACGGAAAATGAGCGGCAAGACACCGAAGTACATAAAAAAAAAAGGGCTTCGTTATGAACCTACCAGAGAGGCGCACCATACACGCCCGAGAAATGCTTCACTCAAAGTCGATTGATAACGACGATCAGGTGCCACGCCTTGAAGCCGCATCCAAAGCCAGGGTGGCGGGTATTAATAGAGAAAAGTGAAGCCTTCAGAAAAGGCTACATTGTAAACTAGCATGATGTGCGAGTAGCACCCATCAGGGAGCTCGCCCATGCTACATAAGTCCACGGGCCTCAGGGCACAAGGGACAATAATGTATCTATCTAATCTATCTATCTATCTATTATAAAAGGAAGATGCAAACCCAAGTTCAAACAAGGAGGATACGAAAAATATGTAGCACGGGTGTAGAGAAGGATCTGAACCCAAGTTTCTACAGTAATAACGAGGCACTGCAATGCAATTGAATACTCACAATTATAAACTAGCAGATACATGTGGCGGAATCATACCTGCAACTGCATGTTGTATAATAATGGAGCAGTGCTGGCAAATCCCGATAACTACTTTGTCATATGGAAAAGAAACCATTCACGTAATAGTCACAGAAAATTGGACAATTGACATGGTTCGTAATGCTCAAACTTAAGCGTAACAAAAGGTTCCATGGCAAACATTAGTACAAGACCATGTTAAATATCATTGAAAAAATTGGTAATAGTCTAAACTTCCCATATGAACTTTAGCTTGAGGCATTGTGATGCAAAATGGAATCTGGATATTGCATCCAATGTATTCATCACCAGGGCATAGAAACTAAGAATAAGGAACTATAAAATTGAGAAGCAACTTTAGCAAGCAAAAGAACAGGCATGATCAATGTAAGTAGAAATAAACTAGAACTTTCGAAATGCCGACCATGCCTAATAAGATGAGCAATAAAAAACTTGTCAAAAAAATCCTTAGGAACTAATTGTCAGAAACCTAGAAAAATACATGGGGCTATGTACAACATGAAAATAAAAGGGGGGCATGGCAGAAGACGAGATGGAGCAAAAAACAACATGAAGACCTGAAATGGAAAAGGCAAACTAGAATCAAGTAATCGGTAGAAGAAAAAGACGTGATTAACAAAGACAAAATCGATAATGGAATTCTAGACAAAGAGCAACAGAGAAAAAGGAATAAAAGACCAAAACAAACAAAGAACAATGTGGCAACAACAAGGAATAAAATGGGAACTATTGAACTCAAGGGAGCAACCGCAACCAAACGAGAAATGTGAATAATAGCTAAATGTAAAACTGTCAAGTGCGCAATGCCAGACTGATAAAATGTGGCAGGGCTAGACACAGGGAGTAATACATCAAAAATGCCAATAAGATAATGCAAGACTTAATTTATAAGTAAGAGCACATACAAAATGCTCATCCAATACCCATAAAAATGAACTCCATAGCAAACAATACGCAAATAAACAAAAACAACTACAACTCCAAGTGAAAAAAAAATGAAAACACATGCCAAATAACAGATAGAACTAATAGACAACCTAGAAGCACAAGTGATCACCTATAGAAAGTGCCTCTTCCCAATGGATATCCCATCTATGGAACCCAGCTTCACATCATCAAACCATCCCTTTTTACGTACTAAACCTGAATGCTCTTCGGTGTGTTAGAGAGGTGTCATTTTTAGTCTTACCATACGTAGGTAATATTTACATCTGAGAATGGCTTCTCCTTCAAGTGGCATGAACCCGCTTTGGCCAACATCATCGGATATGGTGTTTGTGATTTGACTCCTAATTCGTGTCTCAAAAATTTATGTAACACTTGCTCAATGTCATCCCACAACCCTTGAGGAAGACTTGGCCCCCATATCTCACATCCATATAATATCACAGTCTGCACTAAGGATTCAAAAAGCCTAACCTTAAGATGCCATGACCATACATGCGCTTGCGTGCACATACTCTGTAACGCATACAATGCTTTTTGCCCACCATTAACTCGTTGTGCAATACACTGATTCCATCTGTGGTTTCTACTAAACTCCAGCCCTAGATATTTATATGACTCACACGTATCAACCATATTTCCTTTATATGTGAAATGCCCATGCTTAAGTGCTCCTACTGTCATCATCTTCGTCTTTTCTAAGTTCACTTGCATGTCTGTAACATCACAAAAGCGTGACAATCCATCCAAATGTTTTTGCATATGCTCTTTCGAGCATGCAAAAATAACAACATCGTCAGCATACATCAATAATTGGATCACATATCCATGTATTTCCATACCTCCAGGACAATTTTCATGCAGCCAATCTTCCAAGCTATCAATAAACACACCAAAAAGCGTTGGCAAGAGTGGGCATCCCTGCTTCACCCCCTTGTTACTTTCGATGTGGCTAAAAGAACCGGGTGTAGACAGCTGTACCAACACTTTGTCATACAAAATACAGGTTGCATCCCGTAGTTCTGATGGGACCTGTAATTTTTCCATTCTTTCCCATAGTTTCCTTCGCGGGACTCTGTCAAAAGCTTTCTTAAAATCCACAAAGAGCACATATACGGGTTTCTTGGTTCCTTTAACAGCATCAAATATTATTTTTAACACAAGAAGGTGATCTAGAGTGGACCTCCCTGCTCTAAAACCAGCCTGACTCTCTGCGCGCTTATCATTTTCTTCAGCCCATTTGCTGATTTTCTTCTCCAAAATGGTTGCCAATAGCTTTGAAAATAGACTGCTGACCATAATGGTCCTATAATTACTCACATACTAGTTTGATCCACCTTTATGGATTGGCACAATTCTGTTTAACTGCCATTCTAATGGAAGACCTTCTCTCATGATTTGCAGAGAGGAGCTTAGCAATGATTTGATGGATGGAGTTTCCTGCCCATTTTAAGTGAGTGAGTGTGTGTGTGTGTGTGTGTGTGTGTGTGTGTGTGTGTGTGTGTGTGTGTGTGTGTGTGTGTGTGTGAGAGAGAGAGAGAGAGAGAGAGAGAGAGAGAGAGAGAGAGAGAGAGAGAGAGAGAGAGAGAGAGAGAGAGAGAGAGAGAGAGAGATGAAATGAAATGTATTACATCTGTGGAGGCCTCTCAGGCCTATAAGACGACAATTTTTACATATCTTGACTTGATAGAGCAGTTGATGATTTCAATTTCCTCATCCAACTCCTCATTCTCACTCTCCTCTTCACTTTTATCTAGTAAAACATTTACATTGTGTACAAATGTTTCCCTATAGAGCAGCATTTCTATTATGTAAGATCCTATCTTGTCACCATAGAGTAGAAAGAATGTTATGAGATCATTTGCTTCTATTTCAAAGCGTTTTCTTATCGTCTTGTATGCAGAACACCTCAACAAAACATGGTATTCATCTTCTACCTCTCTCCTTCCACATATTTTACGATCGCTCATGATTTTGGAGATAGATTGCCCCCATCCTCAAACCTCAACACCAAGACGAGCGCATCCTGCTGATTGCATGCCTTTTCTATAACCAATATATTTTCATTCATATGCGCTGCCATACCCAGCTCTGGATTCATATTTTGCTTGTATAAAAGCATCGTAGTCAGAAGATTTTGCCATAATTTTTACTTCACTTTGCCATGTACCCATTGTCGGAGGTCTCCATCATATAGAATCACATCTTCCCACATGATCCTCCATCGCTTAGCCACATTTTCACATCCCATTCCTTCTCTCGCTTGCATGCGAGGCATGATGTGATATTCTAGTATTATCCAGCCTCATTAGCTTTTTTAAATATCGGATGCATCTAAGTTTTGCTTTCTCTCAAAGGGCATTAGCCCGCATTAAACCAACATCATTGGGTATGCATCGTATCTTTACTCCCAATTCTAAGCATAAAAAAATTTCTTCAAGGCTTGTTCAACATCCCCCACAAGCATTTTGGTAGGCCCCGGTCCCCAAATATCACATCTATCTGAGGACAACACTCTGCTCTACCGATTGGTATAGCTTTGTTTCTTAGTTGCTCTGTCACAAAGAGATTCTCACGCACATGCTCGCATAGTGTACAAGGCTTCAGTCCTCCTTCAACTCTACGTATAATCACGGGTCTTCCATCTATGGGTCCTCGTCTATTGTTTTTTTTGATTGAAGGCATAAAGTATAAGTTAACAAAAGTGGTACTTTTTTTGAAGGGAAGTATAACCCTAATAGAATAAATAAAAGTGCGGTTGGAAAATAGTAATAGTAACCAAGATAAGATAGAGTATGAGCTAGAATCTAGCCCCATTGCCAAATATAAAACTGTTGTGATCTAGAAGTGTGATCCGAGGTTAGTGTTGGTGGGCTTCACGCCTCCGCCTCGACCATAACGTGAGAGCAAAAGCGAGAAGGGACACATGCGGGGATTACGCTTTGGCCATATTAAACCGGCCCTTACTATCTTTTGCCTCCTGAGCATTCCTCTTCTTGCATTATAATTCTGGTCCACGGCTTGATGGGGCGAGAGGCGGGGTTGGTCATGGCCGTATATATTCGGAGGACCAAACACTTTGATCCATTGTTGATTTGCCACTGGGTCGATCTTTTTCCATTTGAGTTTACGCACCAACACAAAGATAATCCCTGTAAAATCAGAAACAAAGATGTCAGACTCATGTTTAGTTCTATGCAGCAGCAGTAATCCATTTAATGTCATATTCGGTTTGCTTGATGATGGCCTCAGGATGAGTAATATCGCAGTTGAATATGAAGTTGTTTCTTCCCTTCCAAATTCGCCACAGAAGGATGTAGATCCTCCAGTCGTTGGGGTTATTTGGTAGAAAAAACTCTATCGGGTCAAGAGAGTTAAGATCGTAACCAAAGATGGTGGAGGCTAACTCCAGGATCCATTCCGACCAGATGCATGATTTAAACAAGTGCTCCTCATCCTCCCTAGAATTAAGGCACCTGGGACAGGCATCCGAATCTGACATTTGGATCTTGTGCCTTTTGTGATTAGTGGCTAGAGCTTTGTGCCAAAGCTGCCACATGAAAGATTTCACTTTAGGAGGGATTGGGCTCGACCACATGAACTTTAGATTCCTTGTGCATCTGTCCTCCTCAGTTTGCCATTTGGTATGGATGGAGAGCCTTTGACCTCTCATCAGATACTTGTAAGCTGATTTAACCTTGAAACCCGTAGTTCCATTATGAGTCCAGTTCTGATCATCATCATCAATCCATCTTCCTTGAGAGAGCACTTGATATATGTTGTTGTATAGAATCTCGGTATCCATTCCTTCACCGGCCAAAACAGAGTGTTGAAAAGGGATAATCCCTTGGTCATTAAACATATCTCTGATGAAAATAATGCCTTTACTTCCCCATAACCTCGCCTGCTCCGGGAAGTGACAGGCTAAACATAAAGAAGAGTCATTGGTTAGGAGCCCCGGGTTCCAGAAGATGGATTGATCCATGGATAGGCTCTCTTTCCAGGTAAACATTCCCTTGACTAGGTTCCAAGCTCTAATCCATTTCTTTATAAGACCAGGGACAGAATTAGGAACAGTGAAGGGGAAATGAATCGAATGGGGTAAAATCAGATTTAACTTTCTCCATCCATAGGATAGGCATTTGCTTAAATAATGTCTGATGATAATGGAGATTGGATGATTGATCATGTTATAAGCTGCCTTATACAAGTATTTGGCAGCAAGAGCTACCCCCTGCTTCTCAATGTTAATCACTCCAAGTCCCCCAAGATTCTTGCTTTTGCAACACTCATCCATGGCTACTGGAGTCCAACACCTTCTATTCTGACCACAAGATATAAATCTCCCAATTATGCTCTGTAATTTGGACGTTACTTTCTTCGGAGCAAGGATGACAGAGGATTGATAGACATGAGAGGAGGAAATAACAAAGTTAGCAATAATTGCCCTTCCCTGCTTAGAGATATACTTGGAATTTAGGCTGTCCACCTTTTTCTGGAATTTCTCTATGATCTCAGACCAGATATCAGAGGGAGTACCTTTCAGGGCAAGAATGCCTAAAACTTTAGAAGAGGTGGTAGGGAGGATATACTTACAGCCCAAGAGAGCAGCCGTTTGCTCTCCTTTTACCTGGTCTCTGGCCACCACTTTCGATTTGATAGGGTTGATCTTACAGCCTGAGGCTTCTCCAAAATTCTCCAGAATACTTTGGGTGTTGGTGATGGATCTGTTGTCCATCGAGACTAGCAGGAATGTATCATCTGCAAAATGACCATTTAAGATTTGATCCATTTCTCCGTTGTTGGGAAGGGTGAGACCTTGGATCACATTAGTTCTCTTCGCCTCTTCCAATTTACCATGAAGAGCCTCCATCACAATGAGAAAAAGAAAAGGGGCTAATGGGCACCCCTGCTTCACACCTCTTTGCAGAGGGAAGAAGGGGCCGCATTCCCCATTGATCAAAACAGAGGATCTGGAATTGGATAGAATTGCTTGAAATAAAAGAATTACCTCATCCAGAAAACCCCAAGGCTTTTGCGGCATTTGAGCAGGAAATCCCAACTTAAAGGCAAGGCGATTAGGTCTTAGCCCAATTAAGGCTTTGGTGATGTCCGGCTTAATTAAAGGCAATATCGATTAGAGTCTTTAGCCCAATTAAGCCCCAACATAGTTCGAAATTGACCACATTGTCCAAGATGAATATGTCTTTCGGATATGTCGTGACTTTATAGTTTGAACTCATTGGCTAAATTAACAATCTTTGTCCCTAAAATAGGCCAAACCTTGATGAAGAATTCGATTGGGAGTCCATCCGGGCCAGGGCTCTTTCCCTTCTCCATTTCTTTAGCAATTTGGAAGAGCTCCTCTTTGGAGAAGGGTAATTCAATGCTAGAGTTGTCCTCCATACTAACTTTTGGTTGGAGGTTGATAAACCTATTCATGATATCACAGGGTTTGTCATGATTGGTCCCCATTATCTTTTTAAAATGATCAGCAGCCGCTTCTTTGATCTGATTTTCATCAGAGATTTCTTCATCCCCAACTCTTACTTGAATATATGGTTCCTCTTGATTACGCCTTTAGCCTTTACAAAAAAAATTTGGAGCTACTCCTCCTCGTCATGTTTGATCTCACGATCTTTGCCTTAAGCTTCCATCCTTCAACAATTTTGATTTCTTCTTTCTCAATTTTAAGCTCTCGATATTGTCTTTGTTCCCTCCGGGGCATTAGGGGAGACTATCCCTCAGTTTTGGAGGAGGCTAGCTTACTAAGATGAACTTTTTTTTCCCCATTCCTTGAGCCACTTCTTTGTAGCCTTTGCCACTTGGATCCACCAATACATCGGCCGATTGACCATTAGGCTTGGGGAGATTGCGTAAAACTTCTGAAACTTACCCATAAAGTCTTCGTGGTCCGGGAGGCTGGTATTGAGCTAAAAGTAAGTTTTCCTTTTCTTGTTAGACTGGTAGGTAGGCATGATCCTCAACTGTTGAGGGAAATGATCTGAGAGAGTGTACCCTTCCAGGTTGCTTATTCTGCTGCTGTGGTTCCAAAGATTCTCAGAAAGGTAATACCTGTCATGAAGACATAGGGTAGGGTCTGCCCTTTTGTCAGTCCAGCTATAGGAGTTTGGCTTAGTTCTGGCCAGAGTAAGGTTATGGCTCCTAGTGAGGTCCAGCCAAGCATCCTTCTCATTCCTGCCCAGAGGTCTGAAATTCTTATTTTTCATGAAACTGTTAGTCACCATGTTAAGATCACCACCTAAAATACATTCATCAAACTCTAAATTATCTAAACTAATTTTCACCTTCTTCCAAACATCTACTCTTTCTAAAGGATTATTGAAAGCATAAATATTTACCAGGGCAAGCCTAATTCTGAAAATGGTACAAAGGAGGATCTGCCATCTGCCATTCCTACTATTAATCATATAAATATCAGAGATGTTAAGATGATTTTTCCAGGCTATCGCAATGCCACCAGAAGATTCATTAGCAGGGATTGGCCATATACTATAATTGGGGGAGAGCTCTACTTAAATTTCTCTCATAATCGAGTCATGCAATTTATGTTCTGTAAGAAGAGAATATCGAGGGGTTAAGGGATGAGAGGCATACCTTGGTCTTTTATCTTTTAATAATCTTTGTTGATACCACGGAGGTTCAGGTAACACAATTGATCTCTTTATCCATTAATACCTATATCTTCCTAGGACCATCCCTGCTTGAATGGTTTGTTTCCTTGGACTAGATCTGCTAGGGCCAGAATAGGACTTTTTCTTACCTCTGCTTTTTTTTTTCACGATTAGCGATATTCCGGCTTTGTGTCTTCAATGTGCGGATCATTCCTTTGAGTTTCCCACAGAGTATCAGCCTCATTCCCTGTTGAGTGGAGTCAAGATTTTTGGGAAAAGTAAAGACTAAGTCCCCTGTGTCAATTCTCACTGAAAGGTTAATATTCTTGATAAGGAATGTCATCTTGAATTTTAATTTTAGGAAAGTGGTCATCACAATGCTTTCTTTGATCAGGAATGATCAGAGTTTGTTTGGTATCAGAGTTATCCTCGATCTTATTGGGCACAGTATTATCCTTTTTATTAGCTTTCGAGATCCAAACCTGTTTAGGAATTTGGTTCGAGATTGCTTCAGGTTCTTGGATCGGCCATTTAGAGTAATTGATGGTAAGGTCCAGGAACTCATCAGCCTTGACTCTGACTTTAATATTCCTCTTCCATTCAGAGTTAATTTTCTTAGATATGCATCTTAGAAGGAAGTTAGTTTGGGGAATAGTGATTTGAGGACCTCCCCTAAAGATTCACAAATGGCATTCGGGATGGGATCTGGTCCAAAAATTTGGGGGAGATTTGGGAAAGATAACCATGTAGAAGTCGGATCTCCTCCGTTGTTCTGGAATGAAATTGGGAGACCAATTCATTAAGTAGAAGGGAGCATTGTTGATGAAGTCCAGCTTCCTCCTCGGAATTTGCTGGCCGACGGATCTCGCCCCTACAAACAATACGGAAGGTCTTCTTATCTAACACGAGGATAGAAAGGATTGGGATATGTTGGGATTTAGTAATCCAGTTCTTAATTTCCCTTGATTAGGGCATATCTTGGTGAAATGTACAAGAATAGCATTCCTGGAAAACAAGTCAGTTGCAGAAGAGTCCGAAACAACAAGCAAATCTATAAAATCCCCCCTAACTGTATTCTGGTTCCCTAAGTTAGTCGGTTGAGAAACAGAACCAGAAATATTATCCTTCATAAGAATATTTTTATAAGAGGGATAGAAGGTGGACCTTTGATCTTGTCGTTCTTCCGGGTCTGAGGGGATGGAGTTGCTAATTTTGTTTTCTCCAATCTTAGTTTTCGGCACATTTAGCGCTGATAGCCCGGATTTCCTCGCAATTCCCGCAATCACATGAGTTCACCTCATCCGGATTAAAGAATCGGTTTGAGTCCTTGATATTGCATGTTTTCGCTGATTTCTTGCCTCTTAAGCGATATACCTCGAGGGATGTTGAGATGCCTTCCAATGGTTCTTTCGGCCGCGAGTTTGCCTAAAGATTTTCTGTGCCTTTCAATCACATTGTCTTGACTTCTTCCCATCTCTTTTTATGAGCCGATGCTAGCATTGGACGATTCTCTCAACCCATCCCATTGAATGATCAGATTTTTAACCTTTGCCAGCATCTCATCCATGTATGCCCTGAAGATACTGTTCTTGAGGCTGCAGCAGTCTGTTTCTGTGTGCCCCTGTTTGACCGTAATCAACTTATAAAGAGTGTTGTCGAGTTCTTGCATGTATCTGAATGTATTCCACACCCAATCCCTATCATTGGCTCTTCCATTCATATAGTCTTTGTCAATAGTCTCCAGTTTCTCCTTGCATGCCAGTATGCCAATTTCTTCATGTACCCCCATGCAGAATGATGCTGCCTTCTGCTGGTCTTTTATGATTTCTAGCCCCATATACAGCTCCTTCAAGATTCCCCAAGCCTTGTCGTTCTTGCTGTCCAGCCAGAAGATCTGGTTCCACTCGTCATCCTCCTTACTGCTGCGCGGAATAGAAGTGCTTGCCTTGGTTCTCATGGTTGAAGCTCTTCAGAGACGAAGGAAATTTTTGATTCGGAAGAAAGCAACCGTTATCAGGCTGCAGACCTTTCCCCTTCACTTTTTCCCTCCAGAAAGGGGATAACTGCCAATGATAACTCCTTTCCCTTCCCAAGAAGAATCTCGCCTAAGATATGACTAGCCGTACACAGAAGCCACAGAGAATGCAGATCCTAAAGAACTAAACCTGACCCTACCCTGACAGACCCCGTAGAACTGGCACGGGGCCCAAGAAAACCACTAATTGGATACTAGGAACCTCCACACCACCGTATCGAGATCACTGATGTGTTGGGATGGCTGGAGGTCGAAGAATGTCGCCCAGTGGAATATAGGTTCGATCCCAAATTCAATAGGGGCGCTCATAGTGAAGAGATTTCGTTCAAATCTGTTACCCAGGGCCACGTACGGCTGAGAATTGTGAGCTGTAACTCTCAAAGAGCCTGATCTATCAAAACAAAGAATACATAGGAAGAACGAACTAACACCAAATCTGCAAAAGCCAATTCTAGATTGAGAATCTACTGCACTGGAAATCAAATTTTCTATAACTACTACGGCATCCTGCAATTCCAGGGGGATGATAGAGATTCCCAACCCCTGGAGAACAGCTTCAAGCAAAGCCTCATCCATCGGGGTTGGGAGGTTCTCCCTGGAGCCAGGCGCTCGGTTCGAAGCGCTCAACGTTCATTTTTTTCCAAATTATCGCGATTCGGTCCTGTCTATTGTCAATCCCAAATACTTGTATGCATCACATGTGTCCACAACCTTACCTTTATATCTAAATTGATAGTCCTGTTTGAGAGCCCCAACCATCATAATCTTGCTCTTCTCTAGCTTTGCCATTCACTTTGCAAAAGCTAGCCGGCGAGTTTAAGCGTTGCTGCATGTGATCGTGTGCGCGCGCAAAAATGACATCATCAGCATACAAGAGCAATTATATAACATAGCCATTTAGTGTTGTTCCACCTCCCCCATGATATCTGAGCCAATCCTCTACAATCCAGAAGGCATGCCAATCTTGGCCATTGATGAAGATCTTTTCACTGAAATAGAGGTAAGAGATACGCTATCAGGGATGGGAAATAACAAAGCACATGATCTGGATGGTCTATGTATTGACTTTTTTAAATGGGGAGGAGACAAAATGCTTTCTATTCTTACAGATTTGCTAAATAAGAGTATTAGACAAAACCTACCATATAGTTGGAAGTTAAATAGAGTACACCCAATTCATAAATTAGGGGACAAGAATGTAGCCTGTAAATACTGAGAACCATCGATAGGTAGCACTTTCGCCAAAATTTTGGGAAGCTTGCTGGAATACAAGTTGAGCACCTGGGCAGAAGAGAGTGGTAAGCGCTCCAATTTTCAAGCGGGCTTTCGGAAAGATTTTAATATGTTAGATCATGCATTAACACTTCGTGTGTTAGTAGAGAAAGCAAAGGCACCATCTGCAGCATTGCATATTTCATTTATAGATTTTGCAAAAGCATTTGACACGTACAGAGGAAGGAGTTAGGTGACAGAATGGAGCAGCTCGGTGTTCCACAAAACATAAGAGGAGCTATCTCACAATTGTATGCAGCGATATTAATCAAATTATCTCGGGAAGTAAATCCTGTGCTAAGGAACACTATAGGGGTGCACCAAGGATGTCCTTTATCTCCTACATTATTCGACCTTTTTATCGACGAGCTTGAAGAATGGCTACATGCACGCTCTTTGGCAGGGACTCAGCTTGGAGCTTACATACTACAGTTATGTGGTGCTATTGGCATCCAAGAAACATGTGCTACAAGAGCATTTGCATAATTTAGCGGCGTTTTGTGCAGCAAGGCAAATGAAAGTAAATGTTGTAAAATCCAAAGTTATGGTGTTTGGGACAAGGGAGAGACCAAAGTTCATGTATCTAGAGTAGGAAATTGAAACAGTGGAGAGTTTTAAGTACCTGGGAATAGATTTCTCCTCAAGATACAACTGGAAGGACTGTGTCAAAAGGAGATCCACATGCGGGAAAAATGTTCTAGAATTTCTCTGCATGATTGGGGGACATTGGTTCAAACCGTGCTATTGTATGGGGTTCCTATATGGGGACCTAGCATCTCTACCAAGTTATAGAATCAAATAGAAACTATTCAAAAGCTATTTTTGGGAAATGTGCTTGGCATAAAAGATCTGGCACCATATGCAATTATGCTTGCAGAGGAGGCGGGCATATGTTTTTCGTTAGAATGGAAGCATTATTTCGGACTATATTAGAGATCAATCACGAACACTTATCCCATCAAGCAATGATGGTTTGAGCAGCGAGGTTGGATGCATGATTTCAAAAACACAGGCGGGGAAAATGGGGTCCGAATGATGAAAATTGGCTGAATGTAAGAAAGATGCAAGAGCATTATTAGAAAGACTTGCAATCGAACGCTTATGGCAACACCAAGGTAGTAGAATGCTTCATTACGAACTTCGGATAAATCACATGGGTGAGTATAAGAGCCAAGAGTATTTGTGGTCAGAAATGCTGACGCATCTAAAGCATGTCATAGCTCATTATAGAAGGAGCTCGCATAAATTGGGAGTTGAGATAGGCAGATGGTCAAATACTCCACTTGAAGACAGGGTATGCAGAGCTTGTGATTTTTATAGTGTAGAAGATGAGGCACATGTACTCCTGCATTGCACGGCTTACAAAGAGATCAGGGAACAAATTGAAATCCAAGCGTCGGATCTTCAATTATGAGTTAGGATTATATTTGAAGGTGGTAGATAGTCATCGTACTTTGATATTAAAAATATGATGTATTTTGCTGGTTTTTTAGTGCTCCATGGCCTCTCAAGGGCCTTAAGTGAGCAAGACCAAATAAATAAATAATAAGTGCCCTAGACAGCAGCAGCAGGTGAAACCATCTCAAGCGAATTGTCTTTGTCAAACTACTCTTTTATAAGAATCTCTTTCAAAATTTGCCAAGGCTGAGAGCTTTATAAGACTTCTATAGACAAGTTCATTCATATCTTTTTGGAAAGTAGAGGAACATCTAGCTGGATTGATGCAACCTTCCCACTTGCATGCGGTTTATCTCAATATGATAATAGGCATTGGCACCTCTTACAAAGATGTACATGTACTACAAGGCATGAGAGGTATGTTACGTGGATAGGTTGGCATAAATTTCTTATTTGTGACCGGTGTGTCCGTCATAAGGGATCTTATCTCACGTCCATCATCCATGCAGGTGAATTTGGGGATGTACTTAAGTATTCTTTGCCTTTTAAAGCCAATGTCTTTTGAAGAGCTCATACATCCCCCTAACAAAGAGCCTGCATATATTCCTTTTTTCAACTATGCAACCAATTGTAACTCACGCTGTAAGTACATACATAGTTTACATATCTTGCAATTCTAATCAAGAAGTAATGTGACTGGAGAAACATTACCTTTTGCCATCTCCCAAGCATATAAACATGCCAAGCCATACAAGGCACCTCGATGGGTGCTTCGTCTGGATCTACAATGGCCTCAACTTGTTTAACGGACAATAGAAGATGGTCTGTTACATGTGCAATGTTGGATGGAATATTTAGAGTTACTGGATGTTCAGAATGGAGTTGATGTAGACAAAATTTACGGAAGGTTTTAGAAAAGATAACATCACAATGGTAAAGTTGCAAGAAATGAACTGACAGGGAACAACTTGAATGGATTTTCGGCATGCCTAAAGTTGCAAAAAGCTCCCTAATCCTTTGCATCAGTTGTCGCACATAGAGAACAACATATTGAAGACAAATTTCTAAAGAAGTTTTAATTTCCTTAGCAGTACGATTGGAAAATAAGAAATTTAAAGATAGAGATTATGCCACATCATATTTTGCATGACATTAGGCTAGAACTGCAACAATTTTTGTACCTCAGAGAAGGCACGAAGAATATACGTATTATATATTAATGTTAATGAAAAAAATCTATATGTATTACTGTTATTCTAAAAAAAAACCAAAATGCCCAATGAAAAAGACCCTAAGAATAAAGCCGGGGAGTGGAGGGGGTGTAAACCGGACAATAATAAGTATGTTATGCTCTCTTTTTGGGTCCCATAGGCCGATTGGTCTCTATGGACGATAAAAACTCTATTCTATTCTATTCTATCTTGAGCCTTTGAAATAAACTCGCACATTGTTTCCACAACGTTGATTGCAAATTCAATTGAACGGCTACCTTTGGCTCCTTAGTCCATTTTTTTATTTACCGCCTTTCACTAGCTCATATGGACCTTCATTGTGTACGACTGTGGCCCTCATCGAACTTGACATCTCGAACTTTATAAATTTTACTTTAAGGCGACGAATCTGAAATATGTGCTCCTAATATAAACAAAAAAATTTGCAAATGTCTTCTATGAGATTTGGCAATCCACGATGGTGCTTGTGGTCAGTGAGCCCTTCAATGCTAAGACCAAAGAATCTTTGTCTGCCGTTGTATGATAGACAATAACGGACGACACAATTTAATTGGAATAGCCGAGGAACAACTTAAAACCAACTCAAAATTATAACAAAACTTTAGATATCCATAGATTCAACTTTGAGCTAACAGATTCAAACCTTTAAAGATAGGGGTTCAATTCCCTTAAGTCCAATATCATTTTACCTAAATTTGTAGAAGGTTATAAAATCCCGTAGAATGATAGAATGACTGTGCATGCTAAAATGACATGCCACATCCATGCGTTGCGGTCTTGGAACCTTCCACTGTGGCATCTACATGCGCCATGCCAGCACCAATGTATGTAGATGTGACTCCAATTTGATGTATGTCTCGATTATTTATCAACAAAACATCTAGGTTCAGATGAACCTGCTAGTGCCACATGCTACCATTCCACTAGGAACTACTAATCCTAATCTACTATAAACTACTAGTCTAGGCTACCATATGGTAAACCTTCTCTCCTGGATAACCATTAGAAAGGATTTGGTTAAACATGAGAGTATAAATTTTTTTATGTAGGGGGTATTTATGTAGAATGCCTAAACTAAAAACATGTCCATTGCCAACTCATCATTGAAGCTTTAAGTTAGGTGCCCATTGGCCCAAACCACTTGTTTAATTTTTCTAGAGGAAAGGATGCCTTTGTGCCCTAACTACTTGTTTTAATTCTACAATTACCTTACATTGACGCAAATAAATTTACCCCTATCTCTTGGTACTGCCTAGAACAAGGAATCATCTCTCTCTAGGATTTGATGTGGCGCCCCTTGCCCTGGACCATCGCCCTGCCTTGTCCTGGACCAAAGCCCATGCCATCTCATGTACTATATTTTTTATATTCGGCAATACCCCCTGCAAGTATCACTTGACCATGTGCAGTCACGATGCATCATGTACCTTAAGTGGATTGGCATTTGGTCCGTACAAATAGTATCACAACAAACATGGGTAAGCAAATCTCCTAAATCTAACCTCAAGAAAATAATTAGTTACACCAAATTGGTAGCATCCATTAGTCTAACTTCTAGACTCAAGGAAATTGTTAGTTATACCACATTGGTAGCATCCCTTAGTCTAAATTTAAAAGAATAATAAGCTAGTTAGCATCCCTTTGTCTAACTTCCTCAAGAAAATTGTTAGTTATACCACATTGGTACCATCCCTTAGTCTAACTTTAAAAGAATAGTAAGTTAGTTAGTAGATTAAAACATTCACAGCATTCCTTAGAACGTATGATGATTCATTCTCATACACACACTACTCGTACTTAATAAAGTCTCAATTTAATAGAAGCCAGTGGGTTTTGAACCCTGGTGGAGTACACCCCAGCCTAAAGACCTAACCAACACATCATAAGTTGAAGGGAAAACTACCAAAACGCCCCTATGAGTTCATGTAATTACCAAAATCCCCTATGAGTTTTGAAACCAAAGGGCTCGTGGCTCAGATAAATATACAAATAAATAACCCATTTGCCCCTACACACCAAACTTACCCCCACATCAAACTTAATTGTCAAAATGACATTATATACCAATTTTGATCAATCTACACCAAATTTAATTACTAAAATGCCCTATACATCAACCTTAATTACCAAAATACCCCTACAAAGTCTTCTTGCGATAAGTTTGGTGTGTAGGGGATGTTTTGGTAATTAAATTTGGTGTGTAGGGCATTTTAATGAATAAGTTTGGTGTAGATTTTTGGTACGTAATGGCATTTTGGTAATTAAGTTTGGTATATTTTGGTAATTAGTTTGGTGTATAGGGGCAAATTGGTAATTTGCTTGTATGTTTATTTTATACGATGTATTTATTTAGTGTATTTATTTGAGGGGCATTTTGGTGATTTTGAAACTCATATGGGCATTTTGGTAATTACATAAACTCATAGGGGTAGCTTGATAGTTTTCCTAAGTTGAATTACTTATCTATTTAAAGCTTAACGCGATAGCAATGTTGTTTGTTTGATGTGCCCTTTGGGATTCCCTTTTTGTCACACTAGGTATCTCTCGCAATGGACTAAAGGTGAGTGGAATATGGTAAATAACCCTCTAGATTGGTAGGCAAAGGGTTAACGTCCCGATCCACAAGAGACTTCCCTTAAATCATAAAAAAAGATTTTCCTTGAAGAACTTGAAAATCTTGAAGCACATCATTTATTAGATCTCTATTGCACTCAACAAACCTGATTAGAAGGCAGATGTTAGATCTATAATGCACTCAATTAACCTGATTAGAATCTGCCTCTTCTGTTGTTAAGGATACGCTTGTAGGTAAGATCAAAATCATTCTAGTATTAAAGAACAATAAGGGCTTTTCAGCTAAATTGCATTGACTATAATGCTCAAAATGGGGCTATCTTGATTTGCCCAAAACCAAAGACTATTCAAGTATAAAAAACCCAAAATCAAGAGTAGATGGTGTCTGGGCTCTCTTTTTTTTTGTCTCCGTGGACGATAGAAATACATTCTATTCTATTCTAATCTATTCTAACATGGTCAAACTATACGTCTAACTGAGCCAAGCTAGAAAGCCCCTTTTAACATCGAATTTGGACGTAATTACATTATATACAATGACTACAACATTGATAATACAAAGCAGGGGACCCTCAATGTCCGGCCAACTACCGCACTATTATGGTCAGCTCTCTCTTTGCAAAACTGTTGGCTGGCATCCTTGAGCAGCGGCTGACAATATGGGCAGAGGAAACGGAGGTGCGAGCTCTTACACAGGCAGGTTTTCGGCCCAGACATTCCACCATTGATCATATCTTCACTCTGCACATTGATTGAAGATAGCGGTGAATCGCCGCGCAAACACGGTCTTCGTTGTTTCGTGGATTTTGCAAAGGCATTCGGACCACGCATGCCCGCAATAAGCTATGGGACAGATTCGCGGCAACCGGGAACCCCCGGACTTGCGAGAATGCAGTATATAAATGCACGAGGCATGCTCGAGGCAGTATCACATCAGCAGCACACGGTAGGTGACCCAGTAGCATTGGAGAGGCGTCGGGGTTGCCCCCTCTCCCCACACTCTTTGGCCTGTACATTGATCGGTTGGAAGATTGGCTCTCACGAGCATGGAGGTGCGGGCGCACATATCATGCATCACACAATCAGGCAACTCATATATGCCGGCGATGTCAACCTCATGGCCTATACTCCGGAGGACATGCAACGTCTTTTGGATGCTCTTGACACTTTTGCCAATTCTTTGGCATGCAAGTTAACTTGGCCAAAACTAGGGTGCCGCTAGTTGCATCATCCGTCGACCAAGGCTTCCCACATTCACTTACCCTAGGGGCAAGAGGTAGAGGTGGCTCAGACCTACAAGTACTTGGGGATTGAGTTCTCAACTACCACCCATTGGGATGCGGCTATCGGTTTGGGTCACTGCGGGTTGGAAAGCACTATATGCCATGCGAGAACAACGACCACAAAGCGAGTTGTATGCACAGGGTCACCAGTCACATTTGTTTGGGCCTTGGTTGAGCCGGCCCTTTGTATGGGGGGCGAAGTTTGGGGTCCGGTGATATCCCTCAACACGGAATGACCTCGGCAGTGCGAAGGCCTTCTTGGCACGGGCCTGGGGGGGTGAAGTCCACAGCCCGCACTCGGATCCTACTCCAGGAGGCAGATTTCTACCCCTCAATCGGGCCGCATTGGAACGCCATATCGTTTACTTCCAAAAGGTGGTCGCTATGGGTCGATACACGCTTGCCCCTGCTTGCTTTGGCCACGGCAATGGGTCCCCAACGCACGAAATCTATTTGGAAAGACAAGCAGCTGCCTGGTTCTCACTGGGGTGTGCGGGCAAACGTGATGTGTCAGTCGGGACAAAGAAAGATCGCGAGGCACTTAAACTATACCTTGATGCTACTTTCCTTCGCAGGCCGGTGGGATGCGAGGCTCGACACATGTTAAGCCGGCACACTATCAGCAGCAAGTCAATCCTAGGCTCACAAAGAGGCCCACACCAAATACTTGTACACCTGGCTACCCATGAAGAAACGCGGGCTTATAGCTTCCATTAAGACGGGGGCACATCGCCTCCGCATTGAAACAGGCGTTGGGCTCGTGGAAGCACCGGGGAGCAAAGGCTTTGCCGATGTTGCCACCGGGGCGCGATTGAGGATGAATGTCATGCCCTCCGGACCGCCAAAGATTTACCCATATCCGGAGGCGATATGTTCGATTACTAGTGCGGCCGCCGTTGCATCGATTATTGGCTCTGGCGTCGGTGGGTTTTGTTGGGGTCATACCTCCGAGGGAGGTTATGGATGCACGGACTCGTTTGTGTCCTGGGGGCCCGGTATTGAACTCCGTCCTATGCAATTAATAAGTGTGCCGTGGAGCTTATTATCGCTAAGGTTTTCCCTCGAAAACCCTTCCGGGCGGGGTTTTTTAATCTGTCCGTAATATGCTTTTTTTGCTCTCTTTTTGTTTGGGTCCCATAGGCCAATTGGTCTCCGTGGACGCTAAAACCTATTCTATTCTATTCTTCAACTAGAACTAAAACCAAGAAGCTCAAAAATAATCGCCCAAGACACGAAGTTAGGTACTAGGTAATTGCCATGAGGAGGGGCATTCCACCCTGTAAAGGGCTCGGCCCCGGCCAAACGGGCCGGGGCACGAGTGGCGGAGCCGTGAGTGCTCCGGCCGAAGCTTGAGTTTGGCGGGCTTGTGGGACCCTTTACGCGAGAATGTGGGCTCATGGCAATTACAAAGATGTAATGAACGCGGCACCTTTAAATTTCCACCTATCCGATTATGCCGTAGCTTACGTGAAGTTCTAGAACCCGCCATAGCCCGACCTTCAAGCGCGGTCTGCTGCAGCAAGAAATGTTATCCAAATGATGCAACCCGCCAGTTTGGTTTAGCATCGATTGAAGAGGTCCCAAACTTTTGCTTAGAAGATGGGTTTTTGAAAGGTCCCATTCAAACCTAGCCTCCAGAAACAAGGGAATGATTCAGAGTATTTTTTGTAGGATGTCCTCAACTAAATCGGCAGCAATAAAGCAGCTACTGTCTTTCTTTGCCGGAGCAAAAGCAGCAGGAAGCAATTCGCGTGCAAAACCATGTCCAGAATGTGAGAAAAGGCCAAGATGGCTCTTCCGGCTTGAAATCTTGAAAGCTTGAAATATTCCAGCTTGAAAGCTTGAAATTGCTTCTTCTCAATGCCTTGAAATGCCATAGGTCGGGATTTCTGAAAGAAGGAAGCACAATGCAGGGGAAGCGGCAGAAGAAAGCACAATGTAGGGGAAGCGGCGCCGCTCCTGAGAATACAGAGTCCTATTCTGCATTATAATTTTGAAAGAATAATGGCATAATTTAAAGTTGCCGTTCATTACTGTTCGAAAGGACATGGATTATGTTGGACGGTTTTTCATATAAATAAATTATGGTTTATTGCTCGGAAGGACATATTATGTTGGATGGTTTTTCATATAAATAAAATTTTGAACAGGCTTTTGAATCCCATGAGTTACATTAGTGTCAACGAATCAAGATAATCAAGTGCCACCAGATGTCGCTCCAGCCATGTTTCTCATTTTTTCTGCTTTATTCTGCATAAAAGAAGGACCTTTAACACAGGGAGACTTGCCATTGATTAAATTCCAATACTTGAATACCTTACCTGAAGCAATGTATACCAAGTGCCGTTGTGATCTCATTTATCACACTTACGGCAAAGTGTACATACATCGAGGCTGCATTTCAATATTTGATCTCAAATGCTTGAAACAAAAGGGAAAAACGTAAATGACAAATTACCTGTGAAGGCACAATAACTGACTACCATTATGAACTCATCCACCATCGGTTTTCTACACCAACATCAACTTTCAAATAAGAGCAAATTCAGCAGACAAGGAGAGCATTGGCTGATCAATTCAAATAGGAATATACCCGCCACGTAATTTTGAAGATAATGCATTGGCGATGCCAAATGGAAGAAACAGCAACGACTGCAGAGACAAAGTACCAAGAGCATTTACATTATGTTGTTTCTAATATTTTTTTATGAACCAGTTAAACTGGATCCAGAACACACTGAAAACATGAACCTGAAGTTCTACACAAGTCCTTCCTTCCTGTGTATTCTTACGGAAGGCGTTCATTAACTATCAAATTTCATAGTTGTGAAATATAGTACCATGCACATCCCAGTCTTTAATCCTTTGGGCTCGTCACAAAGATGGGAAAGCACTATTCTGCCCTGTTATGGAGAACGGATATAATTGTTATTAACATTGTAAGGGAACAAAAACTGACATCATAATAAATGCCATATCTGCAAAGCTCACCACTAAGTAGCCAAATGCAAATCCAGACCCAAGAAGGACCAGATGTGGTTGAGAATGGAGTATGTCCGAGGGAGACAGCCAGCCCCTTGTGGGAAAACAAAAAGGATGAGTAATTTAAACTATACTTTTTTATCAAACGCACCTCTTACCATACTGCAACCCCACCTAGAAGTGCAACGAAGGGCAGCAGCTGCAGATACATCGAATAAATAGTCTTATAAGTGGAAATAACATTAATTTCGATCTCTTCATTTTTTGTCAAAAACATACCATTGCCAATGCTAACAGCATGCTTCCCTCCCTTTTTTTGATCACTTTGTGAACATTTATTATGCTGCATGAAATACGAAGGACGGCATTTGCGAAGCTAACAAGCAGAGAAAGCATAAAAAAGACATTACTTACTTGGAAGCAATGGTTGGAGCTACTGCAAAAGGGATCATAATGCAAATGGCTAGAATGTTGATTGGCATATCTGTAGAAAACAAACCCTATAATTAACCCTTCTGATCCCCTATTTGGTGATTCCATGCACAGAACGAACAGGTAGTCAGCAAGTGATCCTGATATTATATCAATCTAAATAAAAAGTTTTCCAGTGTTTGTGTTCTACAATAATGCTGCAAGTGTTGTGCATTTTGTGGTGACATACCAGGAATTATTGGTATGTGCTTTAACCAACTTATAGCTTCACGAAAATTTTTGGTCCACCACATTGGCCCTGCACACGTTAAACAACCTCAATATAGATAAACATTATGGGACAAACAGAAAGGACAATTGAATTTATAGATTTGTTCCCATTACCAACAACTGCAGTAAATATGTGGGTAAGGTATATCAACATCAGCCCTTCTGTAGGCCCATTCACCTCGGGAAGGATCAGTGTGTTGGTAAAAAAACTACAAAATTTCACGAACAGGAAGTCAAATCAGCACTGTCAGCGAGCTATACAAACTTGCAAAACAACACCTTACGTTATCTAAAACATCATACAAGTAACATCTATCTGCCACTTATGAGATTAGAATGCTACAAATTACTACAATTTGAGTAACCGTACTGCCAACAAAATCCTTATTTGCGGTTGCCAATGCAAGACAAAAAGGAAATTCATAACATACATTTGTCTTATCGTAGTCGGAGGGGTATGTATAATAGCAATCACACTCGGGGTATGAATGAAAGGAGTGGAATGAGGTGTCGCTACGGGACGCGTGGGTATGTTGAATCAACTTGCTAATGAGTTCTTAAAAGCATGTCAGGTAGATGTTTATAATTTTTTTTCCTGCATTCATTAGATTCCGGAACTGACATAAAAGAATTTGTAATGCCAGAAACAAGGGCATCATAATGTGGAATAGTGAACTGCTGGTACTCTGACCAAAGAACTATAAACACCTCTTGCACATAAAGAATACAAGCAAAACCAAGTGTGCTGCAGTGTTTGATATATTAAAACCAGTTTTCCTTCTTGTAGCTTTCAGAACTAAAGAACCAGACTGCATGAATATTTGAGTACAAATCTCTTACGATGCTACAACTTCAAAGAGTTCTTAAATACTACTATTAAAGATATATACCTTAGCTTGTTATTTTGTATTATTGTATTTTCTACTTCAAATCTATTTCTTCAAAGAAGGTCACAACCTTGAAAATTTCTGCTTTCATGTTTTCAGATGTATAGGTTCTTACAGACCATTTCAGTCTTCAAGAAAATAAAACACAATCTTTTTCTTTCGTGTCATAACTAAATTGTCCAAAATATCTGCTGAAATAGAACAATGAATCGGTAACTTAGTTTTGTGCAAAATGCATGAACCATTGAGAACCACAGAGAAGGTATGTTTACTGACTGCTCCCATGTTGCCATATAAAAAGGAATTGTTGCAATAGCCCAGAACCATAGTGTATTTTTGCCTGAAACCACTGACGCACCAAATGCCATAGCCTCAAACTGCCACAAAAAGGTAGGATTTCACATGCAACGTTAAAATTAGAAAATGCCCAACTGAGTGACCATGCAAAATACGCACCGCACAGACAAGCGCATCGCATCCTGTCCAGAAGAAAACATAGAGCAAATTAATCGCATTTCCTTCTAAGTTGGATGAGAGCATCCACAGTAACAACTAAGTTGAGCTTAAGAGCACACGCTTTTCATGTCCAACATCCTACTTGCAAAAATCATAAGATCAACACATATGCTTTAACAAAGTGGGCGTACCATGGTCAAAAAGCTCTCCAAGTGGACTAGAAGAATTTGTACGACGAGCTTGTTTCCCATCAACAGCATCAAAAGTCTGAACAGTCCTAACACGAATGGTCAAGAGCATAAGTGGATATATGTTAAATATGGACTGACATTATTTAAGGGCTTCTATATTGCATTCTCGGCAGAATTAAGCAGAGCGCCCAAATAATGTCAATATTCGTAAATATCATATTTGTTTTGATCAAATATGAATGAGAATGCAAAATGTAATAGCAATATATAGCATATTATGAAAAAGATTTACTGCACAACCTGATAAAGGAAAAGCAGCATTCCAAACACAAAATGAATCCATCGAGGGCTATTCGAGTCGAAATAAGGTGAATACACCTGTACAGGTTCAAACCCATCAAACAGCTTTAATGCACACTTTATAAAACAAGAGTAAAAAATAAGAATTTTCACATGTATAATGCAAGCCATAAAGCACGAGCAAGAATCATGGAAGAAATGGCAACTTGAATTGCTGATATTGCTGTTATTGCACCTATCAGACTACTCCAAGAATGTTCCAATAGATCTGAATTGAACAATGGGCAGAAATTCTGCGTCCTAATATATGTTTCAGCTCGACTGCTTGTTGTCGATAACAGATCTCGTTGTTCCAGTCTACTGAAGATTTGATTAATATAATTTGGACATGGGTTGTCAGAATTGAAAATAGGACATCATATGCCACTCCGTTTGCATTTTATGCAACTCCTCCAAAGAATCCATAGTAAGTCGTGTGACGTATGATATATCCTAATTAACAATATCTCTGTGCTTCTCCCTCATTACAACTTAAATTATGCCACAAGGACTAGAAAACACATAGCAAGCCATAAACTTATGCTTTCCCCTCCCATAGCCACCAGCTGCAGTCAACCTGGGAGCAGTCTTGCAGAACATATCTGTAGACTGTAGCAAAATGCTTATCTTAAGACTAAATCTTTAGGACAATGTTCATGCTCAATGAAGTGCGAGCCTTAAATGGACCTTAGGCTGCATGTCTGCAGCTGGCTTATTCCTGACCAGGCTAGCTATTGTTTTGTTTCTTTGTCCCAATAATATAAAAGCAGCTATATAGACTATTGATATCAAAAGTACTGCAAATTTTGCAAGCTTCACCTCTCAAGATCTTATCTTGTAGAATAATGCCTGCCCTCTCTGTCTCTTTTGTTCTCTTCTGGCAGAGATGGGATGCTACCAAATGTAGTAAACCGAGATATAAATTGCTAAATCTCTTATTTCTTCATTTCGGTATTCCTTAACACTTATTAACTGTTTCAAAGTTTTAGCAAGTCCAAAACTTTTGAAACTCCTTTCTGACATTAATGCTTAGCCCTCTTACTGATTCTACTAGGCTGCAGAATCCCGGGAATAAGAACACTATTCAAATGATTATTGCTACCATATATTTTCACCTCTTTGAACTTGACCTGGTGTTATGCTATGCTAAATCTCAATCTCCCTGGATTACGTATGATATATGCTTACATAAGAAAGCAGAGCAGATGCTACCACCAGCAAGAAACCGGATAAAGTAATCTGCACCAGCAATACAGACCATGATATTAGTGACACAGACTATGATATTATGCCCCAGGGAATTCAAGTTTAAGATGGATACCATGTTGGGTCTGGTTCAAAAGCATGTAAAAAGGAACAGAACAATAGATTAGATATATAGATACCAAGACAAACGAAAAAAATGATGGAAATGCAAGCCAAAGACATGCCGCAGTAGAAATAACTGCTGCAGTATTAGGTGATTGAATCAAATAAGTGGATTTCTGATTTTTGTCAAAGGGTGGGTGCTGTTTGTGTTATATGCAGTGGTACACTTCAGGGGAGCAGCAATGTTTTAATCCAGTTTTGTCAGTAGGTTTCAATCGAGTAAGCTGTTCCTTATAGTACCCTCTAATGAAGAATAGATCTCCAGTGCACAATGCAATTTATAATGAAGAGTATATGTGCAAGGATGACAGCCTGGGATAGTATTAACCATTTTCAGATTTCTGACTTAATGAGCCAAAAGCTTACGACATCAAATGCAGAAACTTACGGCATCCAAAGTGGGAAAAGATAGATAAATCGAGACCAGAATGGTTGGAAGATATATTTGGCCATGTAAGATTTATCAATTCCGCTGTATTTGTATCTGTGCAATGCTTCCACTCCATGTTTTCCTATGTAACCCATGCCTGCATCCAGATTGACCAACATAGGTATAAGAACATTAATATATAACATAATTTTCCTGTGTCTCTTCTAGCTTATATTAAAAACTTTTGATGATATGATTTTCCACAAAAAGTGTGAGTTAGATAAATTTAAGTCTGGTCATTAAACACTTCAGGAATAAATGGAAGCTAATCCGACATATAACATCAATCAACGGTTCCAGAAACGATATAGACTTAAGATATCTGGTTGGCAAGTAGAGAAAAACGTACCCCGATTCGAAGCGTACTCAACAAATATGTCTCATAGATCTCCAGGACAGTCCCTGGGGACGCTTTTTGGCCCTAATGAGCGCAGATTCCTGGATGGCACGTTCTATATTCTTCTAAATTAGTGGCACAGACTGTTAAAGCGACAGTCGTTTTCATTCGCCTGGCCCGCCTAAAAACATACAGAAACTTTTCCTTAAAAATGAATAATGTCAATTTTTATTCGGTCTCTTCTTAGCACTTTTGCGCAAACACCTGTCCAGGTTTCAGCATTTTGAGCCTTTAACCGGCAGGCTTTCAGATCAGCGCAATCCTGGCCATTGATTGCTGCCCTGTGATAGGGCATAACAGGCAAGTGGAAACAGGGAAGAAGAGCAGCAGCGTTGCAACTTTGCCCTGGATTCAGCTTCGGGAGGATTTTTTGCCCTGGATTCAGCTTCGGATGCTGATAATCCAGGCTAGGACTTGATAACCGAGCTCTGGACTCTTGATAACCGATCTTTGGCCCTCCGAAGCTGTGATAACCGAGCTATGGAAGCTCAGATCCTAGGTATGGATGAGGCCTGCCCGGTTAAAGGGGATAAACACCCCTGCTCGCCCATTACCTCAGATAAATGGGCTCGCCCCTCCGGGCTCGCCCATTTATCTGAGGTAATGGGCTCTCAGGGGTGTTTATCCCCTTCATCCGCGTCGCTGCTGTCACGTGGTTTTTTTTTTTCTTTTAATCGATGATGTATGTTACTACGGTTTGACTATATCCACAAATAAGAAAATTTGAAGTTAATTCAAGTTGGAAGCTTCGTCTTTGGATTGGCTTTCACTAGGAGGTAGGTGACAAGTTTTATCACGTAAATGCAACTTAGGTTGCATTCTGCCATATCCGCCAATAGCATTGCGCCATCTGGCTAAGGTTCTCTTCCGGAACTTCTGTGAAGCTGAAGAGCAGCGGCAGTTCTTGAAATTACTTGGATTTACCTCAGATTCTGGCGATTTACCTCTCGTTCTGGCCATCTACCTCTCATTCCGATGCTTTCTACCCTCGATTCTGAACTTTTTACCTCCAATTCAGGGCAGAATGCAACCTAAGTTGCATCCACGTTATAAGAATGGCAGCGGAGGCAGGGATGACTCCCTGGGAATCGGCAGTAAACTGCCATTCTTATATACAAGATGTTACCCACATCCAGACCTAGCTTCATAGATTTGCCTAGGGACGCCTCACATGTAACGTCTCCGGCGGCCCCCCAATGTCAACGCCTCCAGCAAAAATTTTGGGGCGTTCACATACTGGACATCGCCATCGCTCAATTCCGAACTTCAAGACTGCTACACCATCACTGTTTTTGCACTGCCGAACTTCAAGATTGCTTCAAGATTTTACCTATTGCTGCAGGTGAAGATCGAAAATGACTGGAAACGGAGGTCAAGACATCAAAACGGTGAAGCAGCCGGTCGATCAGGAACGGCTAGAGCAGCTTGACGTCCAACGGTTTGGATGTGGAGTCGCCCGGCAAAAAATATTAACATGTGAATACGTTTAGTATTACATGTGAAGCGTTCCTTAGCTAGCATTTTCATGACCTCAAATTATGGAGCCACAATCGAAGAAATCTAATTTGAAATTTTTTTAACGATATGTTTGATATCATGTTTTATTAGATGGCAAAGAAATGTATATCTAACAATCCTTGTTTCTTATATAAGGGTAGCATCTGCAGCAGCATTCAACTGTGTTCCAAGGGGAATATCTAGTATAATAACAGGGGTTTTTTTTTTTTAGATTTTTATATATTTTTTCCTATGGTTTTTATAAGATGGTCGTATTACACGAGATAAGTCACAGGGTTTCCACATCACGAGACCGTGCCTACTTTTCTCTCCTCCGAGTGTTCTTTTGGGGGGGGAGGGGGGGGTGTTAGTCCTATGCCACCAGGCACTGGACTATCTCTGAGCACAACACAAGCCAGCACACAAGAGCCCAAAGGCAAAGGTCAAGGTCAAGCAGGAGCGTCAGGAAGCAAATCCACGTCCATGCAGAGACCCACATCCACGCAGAAACCTACACCCTCGTCAAAGAAGAGGGCGAGGGGTGACAAGTGACCACCTCCGGGGAGTACGACCTTAACTTAGCAGGATTTGCGGCACTAATGACGGTGCCGAAAAGATTCCTTCAAATCAAGCATATGATCAAGAGTTGGTAACTGAGATCATCAAGACTCTGTCATATGTCTATTTTGGGCCTGAGGTCGTTGTAATATATATATTAATATTGTTAGACCTTAAGTTTTAGATGAGACTTAGTATCATCTTGTTTCAGTTTTCTTGTCTCAGCGTCTCGTGAGACTTCATGTACTCTTTTGGATATTCAAGGATTCCTACAGTTCCTTGTGTTTTGTTGTGTTCCTTTTGTTCTTATCTCTTTTGCAAATCCCGCGTGACACAGTATACTAAGGATTTGTCTGTTTGATCCAAGGGTCCTCATAGAGGGCTGTCTTGCAGATGATCCTGAACCCAGACCCTAAACAGATTGATTCCCTACTCGCTCAACAATCTTAAATAGCCCCGCCCATCTCAGAGCAAGTTTCTTGAAACTTCCAATTCTGAGCTTATGCTTGTCTGTCAAGCTTTTCTAACGGTTTCTTGCTGCGAGCAAATAGCCTTAAACCTCTTCCACTAATTGTAGCATATCTGCCAACAAATGTTGAGACACTTCTACCTTTGACACGGGATTGTGCCAGGTATCTGGTGTAAGCCATTGATAACTGTAATCGATCATATAGGGGGACATCTGAGATGATTCTTGCTTGGTACTATTATATGCAAATTCAACCAAGAGCGCTGCTAGTATGGGTCGGTGATAAGGATCCTGTTGGACCAACTGAATTAGATTGCTATCCCATTGCGTAATAGAAATACTAACTGCAGCACAATATGATCGTCGGGACAACACATTTGCAATTATGTTATCCTTGTCAGGCTGATATATTATGGTGAAATCATACTTTTGCAACAGTTGGATCCATCGCTTTTGGCGATTGTTTAGTTGAGGATGCGTCATAAAATACTTAAGACTTTGATGATCGGTCTTGAGGAGAAATTTCCTACCCCAAATATAGTGCTGCCATAATTTCAAAGTGTGCACAATTGCAAGCATTTTCAAGTCATGCATTGGATAATAATCCATTCAGCTGGATTGAGCTTCTTTGATGCATACGCACATACATGGCCATCTTGTAGTAGAGCACATCCAATGCCAGTGCCTGAGGCATCAGTTACCGCACAAAAGTCCTGCTCCATACATGGAATCTTTAAATAGTTGCATGCGTCATCTTTTAAAATTTGAAAACTTTGTTTACATGCCTCATAGCATTGGGATGCTAGATTGAGTGGAAAAACAGAGTTGCTTTCTTAGAGAACTGCTTAACAAACTTGCGATAATATCCAACTAATTCTATAAATGCTTTGATCTCCCTTACGCTACTGTTGTTTCTTACAGGGTAACTGCTTGAGCTCGTGCAAGCCTCTCCTAGTACGAGTATTCCGAGGTCCACTAATACTTGGCATACTCCTTACTGGCCTATTCCAGTTTTTTGGATTTCCACTACTAGCTTGAGGCTAGTTGCCTCGGTTCCCATATTTGGTATTTAATAGAAACTAGGAGGTCTAAACTAGGATCATCGTCTAAATAATGGCTACTAGGTCTCTACCCCCTTCCCAATACAAGAAGAGCAAACATGATCAACCATCATCATATATCTACATAACATGATAAGAAATGAGAATAACATCTAATCCTAATCACATGCATTTAACTTATAGTTAGGGTTCATTGACTTAGGATTCAAGATCCAAACTAAGGGTTCTAGAATGGCTCTATTAGAGATACGGAATGCTAACTCATTTGGAATCCTCACTTATAGATGATTATCAAGAAGTCTACTCCAATACCTGCTCCGGAGGAACTTCCACCCTCTCTTGGCGTCTCCATTGCTCTGCAAATGGCTCGACGTAGTTCTCCTCCTTCTGATGCATCCAAGCTCTTGGGGCTATTGAGCTATGTTGTGCTGCAACAGACAATTCTCGAAACGGAGTTTCGAGCGTGATCAGGGTTCCAAGACTGTTGGAGCCAGAAAATGGTCTAGGGTTAGGGTTTAGCCCTTAGTGGGTTAGGGTTGCCATGTCACGCCATGTGGCACCAATAGGGTGCGTCCATGTGGCAGGAGGCCAATAGGATAGGGCCATGTGGAAATGGTTCCATCCTAAGGTTGGCGAAGTTATATAAAATAACATAACCACCCTCCCTTATCCACTCACTATGGTATACAAGGCTACTAAGGTAAGCTTATATGGTGGCATGGTCTAGAAATATACGTATCTATACCGTATATTTTAGGAGTATGTCATATTCTCTATCCTCAACATTACGATAAGATGACAAACCTGCATTAACCTTACAACATACAATAACAAGCAATATAGCAATTCAACTTTATTGAAATGATCAACTTCCACACTTACATACTTATACAAAAATATATAGCCTTGATATTTATTATTACAAGAAATTTATCGCGGCGGCCAAGCCGCCGCGAACATTTCTCTAGTTCCAACCTAGTAATTCAGACTTACTATATTTTCAGACCTTGTTTAGTAATGGATTTGTGATAGTCCAAGTTCCCCAATAGAAACCCTTGAATTAATTGAACATAGGGGATTTTAGATCGTGTTGTCACATCGAGTTCTCATGCCCATAAGGTAGACGTGTACTGTGCACATTACTAGGACCATTGCGGACATTTCTTTAGTTCCAACAATGTAAGTCGGACTTACTATATGTTCTATACCTTGTTTAGTAGTGGATTTGTGACAGTTCAAGTGCCCAAATAGGAACCCTTGAATTAATTGAACATATGGGATTCAAGATCATGTTGTGACATCGAGTTTTCATGCCCGTAAGTTAGATGTGTACTGTGCACATTATTGGTTCGATTTGTTTGGTTTAGACACATGGGTTGCATAGATTTTAGCTTATTTTCTTGGACATGTGGATTGGATATTTTTTTAGCATATTGGGTGTCCACATAGATGTTGACTATTATTTTGCATCCATCCATATTATTCTTGAAGACTTTGGGATGCCAACGCTTTCCCTTGCCCATCTTTCTCCATTTGTTTAGAGCCATCAATTGATACCTTATATTTATGCTTCACACTATTCAATTTGCATGGAATTTTGTTAGACATAATAACCAAGACCTTTAATGAATTTGGCATGAATTTGGCCAATCTCATGTCCAGTTACCCTTTCTGCATGCATTGTGCAGACGTTGATTTTTCAAGTTTTTTACAAATGAGTAGTCGGATTTAACAAAAACGTTATTTGTTTCGGTGGATGGATCTGATTGATGAGCTATTGTTGATGATTTGCTTGCTCTAACCCATTTTCTGTGCCTCGACGCCGAATATGCAAGCGATTTTGCTCCGAATATGCAGGCGATTTTGCTTGGATTCCTCGCTTGGATGCATTATAGGTCCCAGGGTTTTTCTTTGCAGTGCAAAAACACTCTCTTTCCCCTTTTCTTTCCCTAGTTGCTTCTTCAAACTAATCCACATGGTTGTCATATGCCACCGGATCTTGGAGGTGTAGAGGTAGGAATCATGGAGGGAAAGGGCACTTTGGAATCAATGGATCAAAAGATTTGGTTTGTACAGAATGAGCAATTGAATGAAAAGACCCTGGATGCCGGAGGAAAATTTACTTCTTTCCATGATCTCCTCGTTTTTTTGTTTCTGCTCTGCCGTCGTTGCAAAAGCTAGCCTTTGGTTTGTTGGACTCTTCAAATTTAGATCTCAAGTCCGGTTATCCATTATCCAGATTTGCGCATTGGATTTATCCCGAAATTTACTTCTCGTTCCGACGATCTATGGGCCTTTTCTTGGCACTCGACTATATCTGTGTTTTCACATCTCACGTTGTTGTTTTCCAGTCCTTTTCACTCTTCTGCCTATAGCTTATCCTTTCTGCTTCAAATCCCAGACTTGCATTTTCTTTCTGAGCCGCTTTTGATGCAGGGATCTGCTTTGAAATTTAGATCCAGGGGTCAAACGACGGAACCAAGCTATTTCATCCATTCTTGCAATCGAATTGGCTCATCGTCTGCTCAAATCCAATTTGGATTTTGCCTGTGTATCTAAATTCGCTAATCTGTTAAGATTTGACGTCGTCCTGAGATTCATCAGCTTCAATCCTGGCTACTGGCTATCCGCTTTATAGCATAGATATAGCTGTATCGGTTAAAAGTCTAGGAAACGGCGTGAAGCGGCACTATCCACTTTTTATAGTCTGATATCTAAAACGTGTCAAAAATTTTACAAAGGAGTGTTGCGCACAAGATTTGCCAACGTGTCAAAATGCTAAGGTAAGACTACAATAATTATACATGTTAAGATACTACTACTACTACTACTACTACTACTACTACTACTACTACTACTACTACTACTACTACTACTACTACTACTACTACTACTACTACTACTACTACTACTACTACTACTACTACTACTTTAAGTTTTACATAATGTCAACACAACATGTTTAGGAGTTCATAATTAAGTGCAAAATTTAAAACTCCTATCTTCTCGTAATGTGCTCCCTCCCCATGCTCCTCTTTTTTGCCTCAGAATGAGTAGCACATTACGTTAGTTTTCTTAATAAGTTGTGGTTAAGGGGATTACCCCCCTAGTTACCTCCTTGAGCCGAACTACTAGCTTAAGTATACCTCCATTGGGCTAGCAATTAAGAGATCTTGTGTTCAAGTCTCTGGGGGCCTGTCATATGTCCTCATGAACGGTGCCAATGTGGCATGACGTAAAAATACTATCTATCTATCTATTACCAACACCCGATCATGGCCCATAAATTTAAGCTTAAGGACATTTAAGATGATCCTATCATCACCCATGATGCATTCTAAACCCCTTCATGACCTTCTGTCATGTGCACATACAATGCATCATGGCATAGGGAATATTTAAGATGATCCTATCATCGCCCACGATCGCATGCCTACTTGTACATAACCCCCTTGATCATGCACACCCACAGTGCATCATGACCCTGAAGGTTTAAGCTTAGGGAACATCTAGGATGATCCCATCATCGCACATGATCATGTGCTTAATCTTACATGACCTCCCCACGGTCATGTGCACCCATGGTGCGATATGGCATATAGAACATTCAAGCTGATCTCATCATCGCCAACACTCACCTTTTTAACCTACATGATCTCCAATCATGCACGTCCGCAATGCAAATCACGACCTAGAGAACATTTAAGATGATCTCATCGTCGCCAGTGATCCAATGCTTTCATGTATGCATCTTAGGCACCCTAGGATGCATATGCTTTCTCCACTTAAGCACTACCATGCCTGCTAATGCTATCACTTATCACTTACCTGACGAGCCGACATCGACTAAGTCGGAGGCGACTTGGCTGTTGAATTGCTCCATAAACTGTAGGTACTGCCTTTCCAAATTTTGTTTTAGTACCCAGGTTGCATCTTCCACTGGTGTGCTTCCACTTGACCGAATATTAAAGGAACTTTGACCTTATTATCTTCTTAAATGCCTTATTAAGAAGGCTTTGGGGAACAATCTCAACTTGTTCCTGCATCATTTCCATCAATGTTGGGCTCTTCAATACCTCTTCAAGATTGGGTGTATGTTTCTTAAGAAAACTTACATGGAAGACTTTATGCACTTTTAGGTGAGCCGGGAGGTCAAGCCTGTAGGATTGGGTACTTACTCTTTCAATAATTTTAAAAGGTCCCACCCACTTTGGAGCAAGTTTCTTGCAATTGTTGATGCGAAGCTTGGCTTGCTTGACTTTGATCTTGAGCCATACGCTATCTCTGACCTGAAATTCCCTTATCGTCCTATATTTGTCTGCCAAAATCTTTGGATGGCTTCTTGTGGATAACAAATACCCTCGGACTTCCACCAACTCTTGCATATCCTTCAATAATTGTTGAGAGACCTCTACCTTGGACACAAGATTGTGCCAAGTATCGTGTGTGAGGCATTGATAGCTATAATTGATCATAAAGTGAGATATCTGAGAAGATTCTTGTTTGGTGCTATTGTATGCAAGCTCCACCAAGTATATGTAGTCCTCCCACTTTGATTGCTTATCCCACACATAATGTGTCTCTGTGTAACCATCAGTTTGAGAATGATATGTTGTACTCATGCAAAGATTCGTCCCTATGGTGGTGAAGAAATGCTTTCAAAAGGCCCTTACGAACTTCGGATCTCTATCGGAAATGATTTATTTAGACATTCCATGCAACCTAAAGATTTCCTTCGCGAAGACCGAGGCAGTGTCTAATGCTGTGTCCGTGGTTCTACAAGGCAAAAAGTGTGCCATCTTGGATAATTTGTCGACAACTACCATTAAGGCATCTTTGCCCTTTGTTGTTCATGGAAGGCTCGTTATGAAATCCACGCTAACCACATCCCACTTTGCATTTGGGACTGGCAAGGATTCAAGAGCTCCCGGAATTCTAAGTTGCTCTATCTTCGTTTGCTGACACAACTTACACTGCTGAATGTAGTTGGCGATGTCCTTCTTCATGCTCGGCCAAAAGTAGCTACTTCTTATCTTGAAGTAAGTATTTATGAACCCTACATGGCCAGCTATTGGGCTATTGTGAGTATCATGAAGAATTAACTTTCTTACTCCCGATGACTCAGGGACACAAAATTTACCCCTGTAATATAAAAGATTGCCTTTTTATATTTCTTATAGGCTTTTCTTTCTTTATCGGTCCTTGCTTCCTTGCCAAGGCTAGTTTATACTTCCTTGAGTTTCACACTAGAGGGAAAGGCTTCCTCTATCTTCTTGTTGAATACCTGCATTCATAGCGTTTGGGTCTTATGATTATGGCAAGCAATCCTAACTACTACCAATATTCTACATTTATAACAAAATTCCGTTAACAACATTCAAGTATGGTATGCTTCATCTTTTTAAACTGACTTGTTAGGTTCAAATTGATCTTTGACATGGATCTAAACGAATGTGGTATCCTGGCCTCACCGAAACTGATATTATCATCACTTCACCAGGAAAGCGTTTGTGATTTTTTTCCTCTTTTGGAAATGGAGAATATGAGTAGAAAATGGCTTTGTGATAGTTTTCAATTCAAGTCTGTGGGGCTATGTGTAATTCTATCTTTCAAAGGTCGTGAAGGCAGATCATTACGACTCCCAGAGACTCCCAATGACGGAAATGAAGTTGTCTATAGAGCTTTTGCTGTAAATGGTCACTTTATTTCTGTGGAAGGCGCACCCATTTGTATCAGCATTCCGGATGCCCCAATATTGATTGAAAGTCCTAATGGAGGTGTGTCCAAGAAACCTTCATTAGAGGAGGTTGTATTTAAAAATTGCAACCTTGGATATTTTTTGAACCTATAGGCTTGGAATTTAGCACGCAACCTGGTTATGCCACGTAGGTCTGGGTACGATACCTGTTAGGTAGCCTCGGTTCTGTTTCGAAAAGCCACTGTCATGAACAGAACAATTGGAGTAGCTTTGTCGGTAGTATCTGAGGCCGGATGTCAACAAAAAAAAAACAAATAAGAGGCCTCGGCATTCATAGCAACATCGTCATTTTGTTGCTGTTGCTTGCTACCTCATCCGATCAGCATTGTGTACCAGGTAAATCCTTTGCAATGTCATTACTAATTTGCACTGTGTCTCAGCTAAATCCTTTGCAATATCTAGTATACATGTGCATAGCTTCACTAGACGCTTTAGTCGTGAGAATCGATTATCATTATCCATTGAGTTATTTGATAGCCCATAGATAGATCTTTATCCCTCCATTCACATCAGAGAGGCAAATTAAACAAGTGAGCCTAGCGTTTTTGCAAGAAATAGAGCTAAGAATGCCTATTTCAATTTATTACTGTTTCAATCTATTTCAATTTCTTACTGTTATCCGACCTGTTTCTTGCATTGCATTTGCAGAAGAGCAACCTATTCAGCATCTAGGTGTAAGTGGGGTGTTTATTAAACATTAATAAACATTAAGGATGTTTATTATCAACAAGCATCAAGGGCTAACCTGATGTATCAGAAATAGAGCCCAATGATGTATCAGAAATAGAGCATCAAGGGCTAACCTGATGTATCAGAAATTAACATGATGTTCAATTTGCCCAACCTGCTGTATCAGAAATTGCTTTTCTAAGTTAGCTAGCTTGTAGGCAAGCTCTCATAATGTTGATGGCCTTGTAATAACTAGTAATGCCCTCGTGCATAAGGGTGGCATTTTTGCAGTCACAAGGACTATGGATGATAGCATCTGGTGAACAGAAAGATAATTCGGATAAGCTAAGGTGCTGGTAGTTAAAATTCTTATTCTAAGAGCTAGTTATTTATCCCATAAATGTTGCTAAGATGTAGTTTAACTTCGATCTGAGACTCTCTTTTGTTGCATGAATTAAGTAGCCGAATACTAAGCCTTGTTGTGCAGTCTATACTTGCCCAAGTCTGATTCAATTGGACAGCATATAAAGATAGCTTGTAGATATTATTAAATCTGGGTTTGACAAGCCTGCAAAATCAGCTTAAATCTGAGTTTAAAAATAGCTTGTAGATATTAAATAGCTTAAATCCCTGCAAAATAGCTTAAATCTGATTCCTGATGGAAAGTGAATCTCTGAATCGTTGATTGCAAAGATAACAAGGTGATGGACTTGTGATTAAAATCTTGGCATGTCATGTGGCCATAGGGCTGCCAAATGTTTTAAATTAGCATTGCACATGCAGACCATGCTCAGGTAAAGGTTAACATGTAATTTAACTCTATTTTAACAAGGTAAAGTTGCTGAACCCCACTAAAAGAGGAAGTCTTCACATAAGTCCCTCTTTTGCACGCCATTTAGATGGCTAAGTCCTAAATTGGCCATTTAGATTGGCACAAGATAGCTCCTAAATTAGAACATCGACTTCATCAGGTTGCAGTCACTGTATTTTGTCCAGAAATAATGTTGTGTAAAACATGCATGTTTTCTTATCTGTTCTATTCCTCAGTATATTGATATTGCATTTTCAAATGCCAATACTAGAAAGTGTTTTTAGCCTGGAACAAAGATATACATTAGTTGCAAGACTTCGGTATTTTTGAAAGTCAGTTCTTTCATGCGTGTTAAAATTTAAGGTGAACACTGAGATTCAACACGTTGTCTCCTTGGCATATAACTGTTCGAAACTTACTAGAATTTTCCACTATGGTCAATAGATATAGAATGAAGAATCTTAATTTTTTAAGAAACCTTACAAAAGCTGGTCTAACTGGAGAAATACCGAGCGAAATAGGGAACCTGGTAAACTTAGAGATCCTTGATCTCCATAGCAATAGTTTGACAGGCAGCATACCTTCATCATTTAAGAATTTGGTGAACCTTAAAGCATTGTAAGTAGCCAACCTAGAAGAATTTATGACATTCTATTGGCCATCTACCACATTGTAACGATATAGAAGCTTTGGATCGAATGACTTGCTTTTGCTTTTACAGGAACTTTAGTAGGAACATGTTAGGAGGTTCATTCCCAGATGTTCTTTTTGGATGTGACTAACCTGGTCGATTTGTAATTGGGTGGCTGTATTCCTGATGGAAAGTGAATCTCTGAATCGTTCATTGCAAAGATAACAAGGTGATGGACTTGTGATTAAAATCTTGGCATGTCATGTGGCCATAGGGCTGCCAAATGTTTTAAATTAGCATTGCACATGCAGACCATGATGTTAAAAGAGTGTACTTTACCAATACAAAGGCCATTTCTGGCTATTTCATGTCTGAAACTGGCTCAGTTTTGTCGCGCTCGGTTTTATCTAATATAATGGCTAGTTATTCTGTCTCTTCTATTTGGCTTGTTTCTGTTTGATGGTGTTATAAGACACTGTTGTTAATTAAGCGTTCATTGAAGATTCTTGCTTATCTTTGTAGATATGCTCAGAGAAGTATCGAAAAGGATAAATATAAGGAAAATTATAGACAACCATCTTGTGCAGGGATATATAGAAGAATCATCACTTTCTCATCTTTTCTGCAAAAGGGGATTCCAAAACCAATATTTACGATAGCGTATTGAATGAGCAATAGGTCAAATGTTTGAATGGACCAAACCAAAAGCGGGGAGATGATGTTGGAAATCTTATTTGGGTTGATTCCGAGAAACAAGAGAAGAATCTCGCCATAGCTCTGAGCACAAAACTCAAAGCGACTCTATTTCTTTGATGGATGTATCCAGTGAAAACAAGCTATCAGATGGTATCACCCCATAAAGAGGCATCTAGGTGACAATGTCTATGTTATTCAACTCATGACATTTTACTGTCAATTCCCTACGGCCCCGAATGACTCGGCCATTGAGAGAAAAGAAAAATACCAATGAAGGTTCATACTCTAGAAGCAAAGATCTAACATCTCGAAGAAACGACATCATTTGGAAGCTCAAAGTGCCGATATGGACTTCCATTCTTGCACACTGTCAAAGATGTGACATTCGCATGTTCATCATCATCTTGTTCAAGAGGATGCCACTGATAATTAGTACTAGCTGCTCGGCAAAACCTCCTAAATTCAAATTTCAAAGAAAGTTTTTGTCTTGAAAAGTAATACCTGTGAAAAGATGGAAGTATGGATATGGTCAATTTAGAAATAGACTAAATCAAATGCAATAGACCAAGTAAAACGTACCTATAAAAAAGCTTATCTTCCTGAACTTACATTCAATCTCCTCAAATTCAAGTACGTACTTTCTTATCTTCCAACCATGCAATAAGTCCAGCTTTGTGCATATGGTTGTCTTCTTTGTTTTTTTGTGACAGGAACTTCCAAATAAAGCTTCAAACATGTCGGGAATCAAAACCCATCCAAGTCTAACTGCAGTCCCTCCAAAGCTTGCCTGAATGTCTTGCATGATCTTGGCTTTGAAGAACATAACTTGCTGCAAATTATTTCTAAGCTCTGTTGCAAGTGGTTGTTCTAACGGCCGTACTACACCATATTGCTCTGAGTGTTTTGGCACGAGATACTCATGACTATAAAAGAAGATCATTTGCTGCCTGAGAGCTATTGATGTGCTACTTGCAAACATCCCTCTATAGCTAATGTGGTAGGCTGTAAATTTAGATGTGAAGCAATCAATGCTTTCCCATTCAAAAGCATCTGAAAGAAAAATAGAGTTTGGAAATCTACCATGCTGAACCTTTATTGCCATATCTTTACTTTCATAGACATGTTGCACTAATGCTTCTATCTTTCCAGATTGATTTACTCTAAATGCCGTTACTCTACCTTTCCAATGCAAGTGAATAATCTGTACTGCATTTGGGGGCTGCATTGTGAAATTATCCCTATTCTCGTCCTAACAGAGTCAATTTCACCAATTCCTTGTACTAGTGCCATTCCTGAATATGTTTGCTATAAAATTCTTATAAAATTCCTGAAGATGCTTGCTATAAAATTCCTGAAGATTCTAAGACTATAAAATCTGGTGATACTAATTCAAAGACCTCAGGCTATCTAGATTGAATTCTATGGAACTGCAATTGCATACCGCTTGCTGGTCCCGTAATCTCAGGGATTCGATTCTCTAAACATCAGCTATTAACAACAACTTCCGGCAATGAAGTGGCCTGGTTCACACGGGAGGGAAAAGCCATGGATCGACCTTTGGATGGAAGGGCCTGGTTCACGCGGCAATGAAGTGGCCTGGTTCACGCGATCTACCCATATTCTTACGGGATTATCTTACACAAGACACGCAAGTTTCTATTGCTCAATATAATAAAAACTATTCTATTCTATTCTATTGCTCCATATATTAACCTATACCTAATCCGAACCTAAAACCAAGCCTGACCCTTCATCAAATTAAAAGGCCCATTTTTTAAGGGCCACCTCCTCTAATGTATCAACTTTTGAGTCAATCCTTTGGAGCGTTGGAACTAGTAAGTTGAAAAAAATCTGTGAGTCGGCACAGATAGCACAAGGAGTGGAACATTCACTATCTTAGTATAATGATACTATAGTATTTGATTTTCCTCCTGATGTACTCAAGTCCATGTCTGAAATGGAACGCAAAGTTGACCCATATATCTGGAGCAAGCTCGGGAATACAAATCAAGCATTTGATGGTGTGGTTAAGTATTCCAAATGTTGTGGGCACATAAGATGCATGAATCCTACTTGTGATTATTTTCTTTCTACTAGAGGTTTTGCAAATGATGTTCAATGGAATGGAACTTTGAGAAGTTGGCTTGTGAATATTGTGATGAACAATCTTCATGCATCGCATTATGCCAATGTATAATCTATTATGTATTGCCTGATAATGTCAAGTACACTAGATTGGCCATTCATATTAGGAGGCATGAACACCCAATTAGATCACTACCAAGTCGTGAAGAACTAGTGCAAATGCAGCAAATGATTCAATCAAAGTCCAGTGGATCTGTTGCTAGGAAAGGATAAAATTGACGGGTTGTTGATACAATTAGAGCCTCTTTGCAATAAACGAAGGTATTTTTTTGAATGTAGATATTATTGCTTTGACTATAGATATTGCTCTGATAATTTAATATATATCCCTTTTGTTTTTTGACAATTTTCTTGGTTCAAATGGATACGTCAATAGATAAGTAAAACTTTGGAGTGCCGCACCACACGAAAAGATGAGATTGAGAAGATTCTTTACCTAAAGCAGTACTGCAGATATCAATTCTTTCATGGATCCAAGTTTCCCTACCAACTTCACAATGAACATACTGATCGATGTTATATATTCAAAATGTCCACAACTGGTCCTGGATCTGGAGCGGAGCTTCTTAACATAATGTGCCCTGAAGGTGACTTGAAAAATTCTTGGATTCATTTTGACCATGTTAAATGTATACCTGGATGGACAACTTTAGTTTGTCATGTTTATGAGCCTAGGTACTCATTGGACTTCTATTTCATTCATTTTAATGACATATATCTACTTCTTTTCTCTATAATTTTCAATATGCGTTGTCTATTGACAATAGAAACTTGTGAGATGAAAACTGAAGATACTGCTTCACAAGCAAGTTTCTGGAAGAAGCTTAATCAAGTAATGATGTTGAAGAGCTCAAAATCAGCCCAATGAAGCTCAAGCTAATTGGAATGCCATTCGTATGGTGTTCAATGATGGTCAACCAATGGAAGGAAGAGAACGTGGTTGTCAATTTCATTGGGAGCAGTGTCTACAGAGACGTACAGCATCCACGTCAGGAGCCGGGGCCACATCGCCCAAGGAGAAGAGACCAAGAGAGTCCACGGTGTAAGGAATCCACGACATGTCAGTTTTCAGTGCTACAAATTATGGCATTTAGGTTTCCACATATCATGGCAGAGATCACGGGATTAGATAACCAAAGATCCAGAAATGGCAGACTCTTTGCTATTTTGGGCAGAAGCTATTATACTATATATACCAGAAGTTTAGATATAGATCTTTAGGCAAGTTCAGGCCTTTTGGTTGTCGCACATCCTTCTTGGAGATTTCATGTGTCTCAAGTGATCACTCAAGGTTTTCACTTTGTGTCTTATTTTCTTCTGCGTCTGGTCTCTTGTCTCTTGTATATTGCAAAAGCTCACATGACATTTCTTTTTTGTTGAGGAGTTGTTTGAAGAATGCAAGGCTTCTCACAGAGGACTATCCCTCAAGCCTTTCTGAATCCGGACCCTAAACACAAGGGTCTCGAAAAGGGATCTCTCGTGGAGTCACTCGAGTCAGCCAAAATATAGATGTAATTAACATAAAAATAAAGGGAAAAATGCTAGACTGGTTGTGAGGAAGCTAGGCATGCATGTCATTAACAAATTAGTCAAAAATAGAACTATAAGGAGCAGCAACCGGTCCAGTAGAACTAGAGCCCTCAACACGGGAGCCACTCGGCAACATCGAGGAATTTGAAAGTAGCGGGAAAACTTATGGAGGAAACTTTGGCAAATCAAAGGTCAAAATGGTGTATAGGGAGTCCGAACACAAATAATAAAGAGGAGCCTACAAAAAGGACGATTGAGACATCAAGAATAGACACATGGGTTGCCAAGAAGGGCTATTCAACAACCAATGGGCATTATAGCACTTACGCCATTGATCACATTAGGGGAGGAAGATCTTCTAATCAAGGATATTCTGCTGTTGCCCCCAAAGGGCAACATACTAATTGATTGGTTCATTTGTTAAGGTTAGGAAGGCTAAGTCAAAGGAGAACTTGGTAGTCAACATTGGTATGAAGGTCAAAGGATATTTATCTTCAAGGTCAACTCCCATAAGGAATACTTCATTTGAGGTCAAAGCTAGTCAAAAAGATGATGGGTTAAAGAAGATTGGAAGATGCTTTTTGAAGATTGGAAGTTAGAGTTTGGAAGATCCCATGGTATTTGGTTCCATCCCTTAGCCATTTTTTACCTACTCCCATACCATATTCTCACCTTTCTTTTTGAATTTCCCCTAGTCATTTTCCCTTATACTCCCTAACTCTTATTTGCAATCTCTTATACCTCCTTGCTTCATTTACCATTGTGCCCTAAGTACCCATGCCACCCAAATATCCCCCATGGAATATTCCATTTATGGTATCTACCTAGAATATTCCCAAAAGATTAGGGTTACCATAGACCCAAATGATTAAAAGTTTCATAATATTTTTGGGTACCTTTGGAACCATGGCCTAGCTTCTCAAAATTGCTAAATACAAAGATATTCTCGGTTTATACCCCAAAAAATACTGACCACCAGTATCGCCAAAATTTCTGGAAAAATACCCTCAAACAACCCTAAATCTGAAACACCTTTCGAATCACGGAATGGAATCATTAGGCTCGAAAACTATCTATTTCGTATTCAGCCCTTAAGCATTCCATCAAGCCTAAACTTAAGCTCTAAGATATTTTAGGAACCGTTAAACCTAAACATATATTTGGGAAAACAATGACAGAAGATTTTTGAAGGCCAGACGCATCAAACCTCAACATTGATACATCTTTGAGCATGATCCGAAGACGTTTATGAAGTATCGAGTGTTCCTAGTTCGATTTGAGAAAATTGGACTGATATTCCTGTTATGAAATTACTTTATGACCTCCTGAGATATTTTGATGATTGATTTATGATCCTGAGACCTTTATTCATCTTGTATTACCTTCATATCAATGAAAATTGCCTGCCAAGTATTTAAAAAGTTGACTGTCATGATCTTCTAGTATTTTTCCTTCACAAACATTTTTACAGTAAGAAATTCCATCATTTTTTCTTGCATATGACCATCTGCCCTTTTTTTCCTATCACATTTGCGCCAGTGTGCACAAAAAAGTTTGACAAAAAACTATTTTAAACTCGAGTTATCATTTTTTACATTCTGTCTGACACAATTTTAGACTGTTATTCACAAAACAGTGCCAAAAAAATAGTTTCTCATGATCCAAATTATGATTTGATTGCATGCCTCTCATCTTTGGGATCTATACTTCATCTCTGCTTTGGAATCTCTTCAAAAATCCATCTGCAACTCAAGTTACAAAATTCTGAGATCTGCCTGTAGTTTTGACTGATATTGACCAAAAATTGACCCCAACTTTGAGATCGAATATCTTGCAGACTAGAACTCAGACTTGGTCAAGATCTTCTCCCTTGCTTGCCTATAACTTTTCTGTACAGGTCACAATGATCTGACCTTGGAAAACAATCCACCTATAAGAGCTATATCAATTTGAGTAAGGGATCCATATTCTTGAATTGGGAAAGGTATGAATGCTTGATATTTGAACTTTTTCTTTGAGAAATTCTTGTGTAGACTGATCACCTTAAGTGATCTAAGGGTTCTAACCCCAACTTGAGCATAAATTCAAGTTGGCTTCTTGTGTTTGACTCTCTAGCCAGGTTGAGGGTCAACATCTTGGAGGTTCTACCGAGATCTTCCTGGATTTCAGAACTCATGGCTCCAAAGCAAAAATTTCCAGCAGAACAAGAACCATTAGAAGATATTGATGCACCAGATCATTGCAGAGGTATGCCTTTATCTCTCAATCCTAGTATTAAAGGTCTTTGGACCCCCATTGTGGAAAAGATTAGAAGGAAGCTAGGCAACTATGGCAATTGTCTTTCTTTGGCTGGTAGAACCATAATTGCAAACTCTGTTATTGCATCTTCCCACATCTACTTTTCTTCTGCACTTCTTGCTCCTAAATGCATTTATCATCAGATTGAAAGGATAGTCAGAAATTTCATTTGGGGGAAACACCATATGGTCAACTGGACTTCGATCACCAGAAGTAAAATTCAAGGTGGTCTTGGTTGCAAGAATTTAATTTTGCAAAGTTATGCTCTGGGGGGTAAATATATTTGGAAATCCTTGTTTATGAACAGTAACCCTGCCTCCATTTTTATCAAACACTGGCTTTCTTGTAGCCATCCGAAAAGTTATGCCTCTGTCTCACATAGTTTGCCCTCCTCTGCCTTTACTACTTTGCAGCCTGCCTCCTCCATTTCTCCTCTTATGAGGAATATGATTACAGCCTGGAATAAGGTTTACCTGACATTTGAGCATTCCAAGTTGGAGTGTAGCCACCCCAACACGAGTATTTTTTGGAATCCTAACCTATCTAGAAATGGCATCAATCCTCTGGCTACCAGACATTACAGGTTGTACAAGAAATGGAAAGAGTACAATGTGCTTAATCTTGGGGACTTATGGGACAGGACTAGATGGATATCATGGACTAATCTGAAGCATAAGATCAGAGGTACTTCATCTGACAAGGCTCTGTTCAAATACATAATGCTGAAGGTCAGTAATATAAATCTCAATGATAATCCTATCATTACTGATTGGAATCTTATGGGTAAACCCAACTACAGTGTCTCAAAGGTCTACAAATGCTTAAATAAGCCTTCCTTACCTTCTAAGGCAAAATTGTATTGGGGTTTCTCAGAGGATACTGAAACTAGGCTTTTCACAAACATATGGAATTCCTATCTGCCTCCTAAAATCTCTTACTTTATTTGGTTACTTGCAAACAAAAGTGTGCCAAATTTAGAATTGATATCTCGACATTCAAATCACACTGCCAACTCAATCAACTCCAATTGCCCTCTAGGTTGTGGTTATACTGAAACACTTGAACATATTTTCGGGTGTGCCAAACTTACTCCCTTCTGGTTGTGGTTTGAAAATTCCTTCAACATTGTCTGCCCACCTACATTGTTGGAATTTATGATGAATAATGATGCTTTCAAAAATTCTCTCTGTTTCATTGCATTGTGGAATGTATGGAAGCACAGAAACAGGTGTCATTATGGAGGGAAAAATTTATCCACACAATGGATAAAAACACAGGTTATGTATGACATTGATTTAACAGCAACTAGTCAATTTCATTTGGGAGAAATCTCTGTTGATAGTAAATGGCATACTATTGGTAACTTCATAGGTCATCATCATTTATTTAAATTACATTGCAATGCCACTCAGACTAACTTTGAATGTCTTTCTGCTAGATTACATGATGAACCTTAGCAGAGATTTCAACACGTCTGTTGAGCCGGTGAACGGACTTTTCCAGTGTCGAGATTAGTGCATGACATCGGTACACGTAAAATGATATGTGGAGAGGCCTAGTCGAGGTGTTACGGATATTGATATTCCGGATATCCCGGATCATGAAATAGATTGGGCCATAGAATTCTCAGAGGGTACCTACCTAATGGTGCAATTATGGTGGTTCATGGAATGTAATAGTAGAAGAATGACGGACCAACAGCCCGTTTTTTGAGAGAATGCTACTATCATCACGGATGCTTGGCGGATGCATATGGTACTTTGATCATACCGATGTCTACAACCAACTCGACACCCGATTCAAGAGCTGAACTGGGGAAATGGACGCACTCTAATCTCTGCAGCCCACACTTCCAAAATAACTATGACTACCTTCATAACTACCATTTTCACCCATTTCCTTAGTCATCTCCCGAGGCTACACTCATCCCCTGTCACCTCCCATTTCTTCTCTTCACTTGCTTTTCTCATTTGTTGCAGGAACATCAACAGAGCTTACAGGATTTTGTCATCTGAAGGCTATCTCACACAAAGTTCAGGAATTTTGGCTAAGGAATGGTACTAATGTAGAACATCTCTGCAGACTCTCTAGCAGGGATGAACTCCATCATCAAACTGTTTGCTACAGTTATATCATCTCCTTATAGTATGTTAAGTAGAGTTGCATGTTTTAATTTGGGTGGCCAAATTATTGGCTCACTTAACTTTTTGTACCTTTTTCTATAATTAATGAAAAAAACCCCATTCTCTCAAAAAAAAAAAAAAAAAAAAAAAAAAAAAAAAAAGGCCATTGCCTTCAAGTTTCTTAAGCTAGCCTGCTTCAAAACATGCCATACCAATTCGAGTTGAATGTTCCTGTTCCTTTGCCTACTTTTGATTCTAGTATGAGTGCTAACAACTTTTTAAGAATATTTGAGGATTATTACAGGGATTATGGTTTCAAGAAAGGCTGCAAGCTTTCAGAGTTTGAAAAATGCTTCAAAGAAGAGAGTGAAGCTGGTGCTTGGTTAACTTATGAAAAGTTAATGGGTACCACTTCATGGGATGAACTCGTCAAGAAGTTCCTGGATAGATTTGGTAAATTAGCTGCTCCGAAGGATTTGGTTAATGAGTTGCAAGGTTTTTCTATACATGCAGGAGAAAGTGTGAATCAGTACAAATAAAGGTTTAGCACATTTATGAGCAGGTGTCAAAGAGCACAAGTTACAATCCCAACCCTTTTTTTAGTTACTGCTTTCATCAATGGTTTGGAAAGAAGACCAGATATCCAAAGGAAGCTGCTCAAGATCCAAACTGCTGAAGGATTTGATTCTATATACAAAGTTTTTGCCAAGACCACTGACCTAACTCAGATGCTCTCTACTTTGCCTGACAAGCATCATGTTTCTCACCATAGCCATGATCCTTTCTACCCTGATGCTTCTGATGCACATTATGATCATCACCCTTCTATTCCAGTTTATGCCATACAGAAAGAAAAAAAGAAATCTGATATGGTTTAAGGTTAATAACTAATAATGGTGCTCGGGGGAGTGGCCTTGCATGGAACAATATTTATTGATATGATCAAGTAAGAAAGTCATCCAGTAGGTCCAAGCCTTGCTATTATCAAAGAGGGAGCTAAAAATAAACCTTGACCTTTATTTAGAAGCAAAAAGGCAAAAAATGTATTATTACCTATAAATAAAAGGACAACTTTGAGACGTGATATCTCCGCAACCACAGCTCATAAATTGGCGATCCTTACCTTGTTGGAAAGCCCTTGAAGTCTAGTTTCCAGATTGGGCTTGGTTGTCCATAGATTCCTTATGATTTGAAAGTTATGCCTAGAAAGGTGCATAGGGGTCTGAGTTGACTGCACAGCTAGATCTGCTTCTTCCTATGTTGATGATGAGCCTAGCCTTACCTTCTAGTATCTTCTCTTGTTCCTTGCTTGATCATATCATTAGAAGGAGTTCATGTAACACCAGTGGTTGGTGGCTAGAGAGATCTTGTCTTGCGGAGTAGCTTGACTTGGTGACATCTCTTCTAGTTGGTCCGGTGGGTGGTAAATCGAGTACCCTGTGGTATTTTGTTTTCTAATAAGTTGATGAATTTGCAGGAAGAATAGAGCATTCGTATCAATTGGTATCAGAGCCCAGTTCCGGTCTTTACCAACGGAGCTGTGGGTGATGGAAGCGTTGGAAATTTGAGTGGCTTAGCAGCACACAAGATATCTTAAGGCAAGAAGCGAGAACTTATGAAGCCGAGAAGGGCAAAGGTGAAAAGAAGGTAGCACAAAAGGTCCAAGAGGAGCAAATTGCAAATGGGTTACCTCTTGTCTGGTATGAAATTGATGTTTAGGGATTGTGATTAGAATCTTTAGATATTTCTTATTGCATCCTTATGGCTGAGATTGGTGCCTCAGGGTTGGAAAGAGTTGGTGCTCTTGACCAAGTGATTGGAATGAGCGTATGCCAGGTCCACGATTGGAATGAGCGGATGCCATGTCCAAGAGATTGGAATGAGTTGGTGCTCATGTCCATGTGAATAGAATGTTTGTTATTCCTGATGTTCGCAGTCTTACGGTTTGGTCTTTGGAGATTGCAAACCGGAATAGAAACCCGATCAAAAGTTGGTGCTTACGGTGGAGGTTAGTAAATATTTTGTTTTAAACTAACCTATACTTTGAGGCAAATTAAGTTGATGTTCAACTTGTGGTCTTTGGAGACTAAGTTTATTCTGAGAAGGGAAGGAAAATATCTTTCTTGTTCAAGTTGAATGGTGATATTTAACTTGAAGGATCGGAAAAGGGTTTACTTTCTGTCAAAGTAGAAAAAGCTACTTGGAGCATCGAGAAGGGCTAGGAATGCCATGACCTGTTCAAGTGAGGGGGCCTACTTGATGGATCGGTATGGAGATTTTTCTGTCAAGTCTGCGGACCCCGCCTTGGAGGATCGGAAAAAGAACATTCCTAGGGGGACAAGATTAGTCCCAAGAAGGGAAAGACTAACATGCTTTTTAGAAATTGATTAGATCAAGGGATCTTTGATGGTTTCCTTTCGGGATGTAAATGAGACTTCTTGCAGGAGTATGAGCGAACTTTGCGTAATTCCTTATTAAGCGATTATAAGGATGTCAAGTCCTCTAAGTAAATTGAGGCCATTTCTAATAGAATTGAAATGAAAGACCTCTAAATGAACTGAGGCAATTTTCAGCCTAAAGGGCTGGACTTGACAACTTTTTATTATGCAGGTTGTAGCCATGGACTTGGTTGTGTCAAATTTGCCATATAATTTCTTGATCGAGGGCGATCAATCCTCGAGAAGGGAGGAATTGATATGGTTTAAGGTTAATAACTAATAATGGTGCTCGGGGAGTGGCCTTGCATGGAACAATATTTATTGATATGATCAAGTAAGAAAGTCATCCAGTAGGTCCAAGCCTTGCTATTATCAAAGAGGGAGCTAAAAATAAACCTTGACCTTTATTTAGAAGCAAAAAGGCAAAAAATGTATTATTACCTATAAATAAAAGGACAACTTTGAGACGTGATATCTCCGCAACCACAGCTCAGAAATTGGAGATCCTTACCTTGTTGGAAAGCCCTTGAAGTCTAGTTTCCAGATTGGGCTTGGTTGTCCATAGATTCCTTACGGTTTGAAAGTTATGCCCAGAAAGGTGCATAGGGGTCTGAGTTGACTGCACAGCTAGATCTGCTTCTTCCTATGTTGATGATGAGCCTAGCCTTACCTTCTAGTATCTTCTCTTGTTCCTTGCTTGATCATATCATTAGAAGGAGTTCATGTAACACCAGTGGTTGGTGGCTAGAGAGATCTTGTCTTGCGGAGTAGCTTGACTTGGTGACATCTCTTCTAGTTGGTCCGGTGGGTGGTAAATCGAGTACCCTGTGGTATTTTGTTTTCTAATAAGTTGATGAATTTGCAGGAAGAATAGAGCATTCGTATCAATTGGTATCAGAGCCCAGTTCCGGTCTTTACCAACGGAGCTGTGGGTGATGGAAGCGTTGGAAATTTGAGTGGCTTAGCAGCACACAAGATATCTTAAGGCAAGAAGCGAGAACTTATGAAGCCGAGAAGGGCAAAGGTGAAAAGAAGGTAGCACAAAAGGTCCAAGAGAAGCAAATTGCAAATGGGTTACCTCTTGTCTGGTATGAAATTGATGTTTAGGGATTGTGATTAGAATCTTTAGATATTTCTTATTGCATCCTTATGGCTGAGATTGGTGCCTCAGGGTTGGAAAGAGTTGGTGCTCTTGACCAAGTGATTGGAATGAGCGTATGCCAGGTCCACGATTGGAATGAGCGGATGTCATGTCCAAGAGATTGGAATGAGTTGGTGCTCATGTCCATGTGAATAGAATGTTTGTTATTCCTGATGTTCGCAGGTCTTCTGGTTGGTGCTGGAGATTGCAAACTGGAATAGAAACTGATCAAAAGTTGGTGCTTCTGGTGGAGGTTAGTAAATATTTTGTTTTAAACTAACCTATACTTTGAGGCAAATTAAGTTGATGTTCAACTTGTGGTCTTTGGAGACTAAGTTTATTTCTGAGAAGGGAAGGGAAAATATCTTTCTTGTTCAAGTTGAATGGTGATATTTAACTTGAAGGACTGGAAAGGGTTTACTTTCTGTCCGAGTAGAAAAAGCTACTTGGAGCATCAGAAAGGGCTAGGAATGCCATGACTGTTCAAGTGAGGGACGCCTACTTGATGGATCAGTATGGAGATTTTTCTGTCCAAGTGCGGACCCTGCCTTGGAGGATCAGAAAAAGAACATTCCTAGGGGGACAAGATTAGTCCCAAGAAGGGAAAGACTAACATGCTTTTTAGAAATTGATTAGATCAAGGGATCTTTGATGGTTTCCTTTCAGGATGTAAATGAGACTTCTTGCTTGAGTATGAGCCGAACTTTGCCGAATTCCTTATTAACGCGATTATAAGGATGTCAAGTCCTCTAAGTAAATTGAGGCCATTTCTAATAGAATTGAAATGAAAGACCTCTAAATGGCCGAGGCAATTTTTCAGCCTAAAGGGCTGGACTTGACAACTTTTATTATGCATTGTAGCCATGGACTTGGTTGTGTCAAATTTGCCATATAATTTCTTGATCGAGGACGATCAATCCTGAGAAGGGGAGGAATTGATATGGTTTAAGGTTAATAACTAATAATGGTGCTCGGGGGAGTGGCCTTGCATGGAACAATATTTATTGATATGATCAAGTAAGAAAGTCATCCAGTAGGTCCAAGCCTTGCTATTATCAAAGAGGGAGCTAAAAATAAACCTTGACCTTTATTTAGAAGCAAAAAGGCAAAAAGTGTATTATTACCTATAAATAAAAGGACAACTTTGAGACGTGATAGCTCCGCAACCACAGCTCAGAAATTGGCGATTCTTACCTTGTTGGAAAGACCGTGAAGTCTAGTTTCCAGATTGGGCTTGGTTTTCCATAGATTCCTTACGGTTTGAAAGTTATGCCCAGAAAGGTGCATAGGGGTCTGAGTTGACTGCACAGCTAGATCTGCTTCTTCCTATGTTGATGATGAGCCTAGCCTTACCTTCTAGTATCTTCTCTTGTTCCTTGCTTGATCATATCATTAGAAGGAGTTTATGTAACACCAGTGGTTGGTGGCTAGAGAGATCTTGTCTTGCGGAGTAGCTTAACTTGGTGACATCTCTTCTAGTTGGTCCGGTTGGGTGGTAAATCGAGTACCCTGTGGTATTTTGTTTTCTAATAAGTTGATGAATTTGTAGGAAGAATAGAGCATTCGTATCAAAATCTAAAGAGGAGGAAGCAAATTCTCAAGTTGCAGAGGTCAAGTCAGACCTATCTAAGGTTACTGAAGCTTTAGCAGAAATAACCAAGCAATTGGTTGAACTCAAGGCTGCAAGAACAGGTAAAACTTACTCTGAGTGTATGCATTGCAATAGGAATTCTCATCCATCAGAAATTTGATATTGGCAAGTGTGTCCCAAATGCAATAGAAAAGACCACTTTGGAAAGGAATGTCCTGTTTGTTCTTTTTGTAAAGAAGTTGGCCATACTGATGCTAGGTGTGCTGTTAAGGAATATTTTGCTAAGCAGGAAAAAGAAAAGAGACCAGAGCCTAAACCTCCTGTGAGATTTGCTGAACCAAGCACCTCTATAAGATTTATTCAAGCTACAGAAGCTCCCAAATCTGAAGAAGTTATGGTGGTGCAAACTAGAAGCATGAATGAAGCTCATGTACATGCTGAACCAAGTAGGCATTCTAAGTAGGCATTCTACTGCCATATCTTCACCACCTGTAGTGGAAGCACCTGCTCAAATCATAGCTCCACCCCCTCAGCAAAAATATGGTAAGAAAGATCAAGACTTTGATGAGGTTGATGTTTTGCTTAAAAATTCCAAAGTGAGTGTGGATCTTTTCACATTGCTAAAGATTGCACCTAGCTATAGAAAAAGAGTACTACAGCAAACTGGTGGTGAGATATTAAATGCTTGTGTGAATTTTACTGATGCCACTAATCTTGTTCTAGCAAGGAATGAAGAAGACCACGGTGCATTCACATGTTCAGCTACTTTAGGAGGTTATACCTTCTCACATGTGTTACTTGATGGGGATCCCCTAAATATCATGCCATATCACATTATAAAAAAATGTGGTTTCGAGGTGGATAAAGCTTCTATGCTATTAAAGGTCCTTTTTATAATGCTAAGATCACCCCTATTAGTGTGGTAACTAAAGTGCTCATATCTGAGAGGGCATAGCTTGTAGCTGCTAACTTTATTGTAGTATCTTTTGAAGACATAGGGGATGAGTCCGATATCTATGATTTACTTTTAGGGAGAAGGTGGTTAGCCTTTGTGGATGCTAGACGACCGCCGGTCTCAAAGGGAGATGTACCATCTCCAATGGTTCTCAAACTGCTACAATCTATAATCAAGATGGCTCCTATGGCTCCAATGAAGAGGTAAACTTTTATTAAGGAAATGCTAGTGAAGAACCTTTGGGATCTTTGAGAAAAAAAAAAAATACAAGACCAAGGAAATATGAAATGGTTCCTCTCATTATGGAATGTGCACTCCCGACAAACAAAGGGCCATCGAGTTCTTATGGTTTGATGGAGGTATTTCTAAAAAACTAAATATTGCATCATCTTTTGCTATTACGAAAGATTCCTCTCATAAACTTTTAGCTAAAGTAGGAAGAATCTTCCCCAAATTACATCTAATGTAGCGAATAATATAAGGCTTTGATTGCAGGTCTTGAGGAAGCCAAAGCTATGGATATTGCCAACATTCACATTTATGGTGACTCACAATTAATTTGTAGACAAGTTTTGAAACTACCAAACAAAAAAATGCAGATATGGAGCTCTTAAAAATCAAGTAATGGGAGTACTTTCGGAGTTTTGCTTCATGGGAGATTACTCACATACCAAGAGAAAAATGTGGAAGCTGATGCCTTATGCGAGAGAAACTCTCATGTCACATCTAAGCGAGGGAGCTATTCGGAAGAAGACCTTGATGCTAGTGAGGTAAAGGCCCTTTGTCCTATTCTAACCATTAATGCATCAGAGGAAAGGGATACTGAAGAGATTACAATCACAAACAAGGTGCTGCGCACAGAGGGTTGCCCTCCATGGCCAAACCTTTCTACATTTCTTTTGTTCAAACCTGTAGGCTTGGACCCCAAGTAACGATCCAACCCTTGGCGCGCTTGAACATTTCTTTTTGTTCAAACTGTAGGCTTGGATCCCAAGTAGCGTCCAACCCATGTGATTCCATAATGATGTGAAAGATTTAGGGGATTCAAAACGCATTTGCGAATTATCATCCATCCCTTTTAGTCTACATATGATACGATCATGTATCAAGGCCTTGTAAATCATTTCCATGCCATACTGATAGTTGGATCGATGTATGATATGCTTAGATGTTAAGGATATGCTCAATTGTTCTGCATCACTAAAATGTGAGATTTCCATCGGGGTAATCATTAGGTTCAAATCATATAGATATCATGCTATATATAATAAAAATGCTGGCAAATTTTGTGTGGGCAAAAATCTTTTTAGATTAGATGCCCTGATTTACACCATATAGATTACACTAGATTCTATATGGATTAGATTCCACAAGTCTTTACCATATCCATTTCCATTATTTCTTCTCATTTATCGATGAATGAGGATCTTATGAACAACTTGATTGCTTTCTATCACCTGAAAACTGGTGCCTTTGCACAAACCACAACAAAACACATCAATTAAGCCACTAATCTTTGGATGGGGCGTCACATAGGTCAACTATAATTGTGTTTTGTGAACGCAAAGTTGACCAATTTTGCACATCTTTAATGATTGATCACTGCGTATATTGATTGCATATATTGGGGCCATCTACGGCTATATCATCCCTCTTCACCTTTGAGATAGGTTATTGGATTGATGATATGCAAATTAATCTAAATTTTAAATATGTTGTATGCGAAATGTAAGCCTAAACATGGTGTTGAAAGAATTGCGATTCCGCAAGTGGAAGGTAGACTACGAACATAATTGGTATAGTTTAGGTGATGGTCTTGTCAATTTCTTGGACTATAAACACGGGCTATTCATTGTGGTGGGTCAATGCTTCTAACAATAAGTTGACGTTTAATTCCTTAACCAGTTCGATCAATCGACATATATAAGCATTAAATCGGTCTTGATCAATCGATAAAAAAAGATACAAATAATGCAACCAATTAAGGAAATGGAGGCGGATCCGGCGATAAATACAGGGAAAAGAAGTGGGAGCAATTGGCGCTTTTTGCCGGACCGGATGATGCACAAAGCTGCGGCAAATGATTTTGGCCGACTTACACCTTCTTCGCATCTTGGAACCGTAAAAACATTGCCAAGTTAGACAAAGCGATTTACCATACATTTAGAAAACAAAGAATACAAAAGAGCAAAAAGCGGGGAAAAAAAAAAAGTCTATCCAACTATATTTCGACACCACATGCTTAAGCTGCATTTGTCCACAATTCGTGCTTCGAACCTTGACTGTATGCATTTTACCCTTTCTGGCATGGCCATGGCGGATGAATCTTAATGCTTCCATTCAAAAAGCGCCTTTTGTATTCACGAATTGCTATTGTAGGGCCTGAAATTCCCTCTTCGCCGTGGGAAAGCACAAGTATCTCCCATAACCAATTTAGATTTAGAATACACACAAATCTTCCAAATATCGATATGATCGTGATGTTAAGCCATCATCAACACATCACTATCCCCGAATCTTTGAAGGCGTCAATCGAATATGTACCCTTCGGGGAGGCGAGGACACATATAGGAAAGAATATAAGAAAAGCATCGTAGGATATGCAAAAAGCAAGTTAATTCTAAATGCTACCACTCTAGGGGAATCTTTATTACCTCAAACCGATTTGAAAATATGGCGAGGAGAAATTTTTCTTCCATTCACCAAACATAGCTTTGAACAACAACACATATCTACACACAAGTAATCGAGGAGAAACATGATGAGAAAAAAATTGAGACATTTATAGCATAATTTGTTGCTATCAAGATATATAACATTTGCAGTCATGAACTTCTGATCCACAAAAGAATTGCAGTTGGATTCCAGCCGTTTTGGTGTCATTCTTGATGGCAAGTTTGCATGCTCTAACATTTGCGAAATGTACACTCAACAATAACGATATTCTTTTGTGCGGTAGCAATGCCTTCAACTGCTTAACCTTTTATGATGGACAACACAATTTAAGTGGTTACAATATTTAGATTTGTGGAAATAACATTTAGCATCTGTAAAACAAATCTACCATTATGGCAAAGATCATTCGCTAGAATTTGATGCGAAGGTCAAAAATCTTTATACGAACTATAACTTGGAGGCCATTGGCAATTACATGCACTTTATACTACTGGAAATCGACCATTGTAGAATACACGTTTCCTGTCTCCGAGCAACAAACTCGTCTTGTTCACCACCAAACCATTCCAAATGCGAATCCTTCATGGCTCCGCAAAGCGATGCGAATACATGTAAAGAAAACAAATGCTTCATGTGCAACCTACCAGCATAGTGCGATACAACAAATTGACACCCAAATAATCTTCAACATCCCTAAACAATGGGAAGAACAGGAGGAATCGATACATTTTTTTCTATTCCAACGGCGCTGAATAATGGGCGGAATAATCCATAGTACGAGAATCTCTTGCCCCAAGAGGAAATCAATTCCGTTCTTCATTGTAGATCGACATGGCTCGGATAGTAAATTTTAACCTAGTCGAGCTAGCGACAACAAAAACAATACCTAGCTCCATATGATGCGGTCCGGAGTAGAAAGGAAGGAAGGAAGGAAGAAATTTGGATAATCGAGAGCATTTACGTGACAGCCGGTTTTATGATCATCAGCATATGCTAGGTATATGCCAAAGATATACTTGAATATGCCCACATAACCACATAAACGAGGGTTTGCCCCCCTAGGGGCAACCCAAAAATGGTAAGACTAGAACCCTGTTTGTTGGAGATTTAATTGAATACCAAAATAGGGAGAATATACAAATGTTCTTTGAAGAAAGGCGGGATGTGTTTGCCTAGGATTATTGAAGCAGCTTCGGGCATTAAAGCTGAGGTATGCCAATTTGAAATCAAGATTAAAGAAGGATATAAACCGGTTTTCAAAGCGAGAAGAATTAATGCTTCATTGATGGGATTGATCAAAGATGAGTTGGATAAAATGCTAGATCGGTGTTATTATTGAAATCATTAATCGAGAATGGGTATCTTGCATTGTACCGTAGAAAAAAAAAGTGGTGCCTTAAAGTTTGCATTGATTATCGAGATCTCAACAAAGCTACCATCAAGGACTGCTATCCCTTACCTTTTTAGAAGAAATTTTTATATCTTGAAAGAGGGAAAGAGGTGTACTCATTTCTAGATGGATTTTCGGATTTAATCAAATTGGCATTAAGGAAGAAGATCAACCCAAGACCTCTTTTATTACCCCTTGGGGAACTTATGCAATGAAGAGAATGCCTTTTGGATTAATGAATGCACTTGCTACTTTCAGAGAGCTATGGAAGTTATTTTTAGGCCTATGTCTCCTCAAAATTCAGAGTTTATTTGGATGACCTTTGCTTAGGATCTCACCCTACTAATCATTTGGAATTGCTTGCAAAAAATATGCTCTTTGTGTGAAATCTGAGTCAACCTTAACCCAAAGAAATGTATTTTTTTGCATCCAAAGGGCAACTTTTGGGGCATGAGGTGTCCAACAATGGTATACAAGTGGCACAAGAAAAGGTTGAAGCCCTCAAAAGGTACCCAAAAAATCAAGCAGGTCAAAAGTTTTATTGGCATGACTAGTTTTCTTAGGATGTATATTCCTAATTTTGCTCACATTATAAGTCCTATTTCTAAAGGTGACAAGGATAGGGGTGGATTTCTAAATCGAGAGCAAGTATGTCCCTGTCACATGGTCATCAGTTGCCAAGAGTTTTTTGAGTTGCTTAATAAAGTCCATTTGTGAGGCTACTCTTCTAAAAAAACCTGATTTGGACAAGCCATTTGAGGTCTATATTACCATCACTAAAAAGGCCATAGGTCTAGCTATTCTGCAGGACAAGCACACCATAGCTTTTGCCCGATAAGCGGTGGAGTTAACCCAAGAAAAGTACACGAGAATGGAGAAGAGTGATCTTGCTCTTATGTTCCTCATTGATTGGACAAAGGTCACCTACTATTGAAGAGTTACATTCAAGTTTATATGAAGCAAAGTCCAACGGGGTTGTTATTTGGTAAGGCTACTTCTAAACCAAAAATTCAGAGGTGGGCTTGCAAGCGACAAACCTTTGATATTTCCATAAAGGAGTTACATCAGGTGAAGAGTCCCAGTCTTTATTTACCTTACATTTTCTTTGATCATGAGGATGCAGTAGAAGTTGTTGACTTTGTGGATGCTTTAGCTTATTTTGGTGAAAAGAGAGGATGAAAAGAGAACCAATGAGGATTGGCGGTACCCTATAAAGAATTTTTTACAATTCAAGGAAATGCCCTCGTGGCTGACTTTTGAGTCAACAAAGGAGATTTAAAAGAAAATGTAGGCAATTTAAAATGATTAATGATGTTTTATGTAAAGTTAACAGGGATGGACTATTACTGAGGTGTGTCAATGAGGAAGAATCCGCTCTGATCATTAGAGAAATGCATGAAGGAGTATGTGGAGGCCATTTTGATGGAGATACTACTGCCAAGAAAATTCTCAGGTCAGGATATTATTGGCCTACAATATTTAAAGATTGTTATATTGCTATAAAATCTTGCCATAAGTGTCAGATATTTGGCAAAAGGATCCTTCTCCCACTGCAGATTAAATCCTATCATTTCTCGAGGGGCCCTTCCAAATATGGGGGCTGGATTATATTGGTCCTATTAACCCCCTTCAGACAACATCAGCACATTATTGTAGCCACAGTTATTTTTACTAAGGGGCGAAGCAATTCCTTTAAAGGCAGGTGCCAATGCTATTACAACGACAAAGTTTCTACATGAATATATTTGTTCACGGTTTGGTATCCCCTACAATTGCATTGCGATAGGGTACTCCATTTGTGAATGAAGTTACTAATCTGTTGACTATTCTTAAGGTCAAACATACTAAGAGTTCCCTCCTACTATCCTCAAGGTAATGGTCAAGCGAAGCTACTAATAAGGTTTTGAAAAGCATTTTGCGTAATGGATGGATGATAATCAAAATTTGGCATGTCAAATTGGTGGATGCTCTTTGGGCTTATAGAGTCACTATTAAAGCGGCAACCACTCATACACCCTTTAATCTAGTTTATGGCATTGAAGCGTGTGCTTCCGGTGGAAACTTGAGCTCCATCTCTAAGGTTAGCTCACAAACTATGTTTACCTTTTGAATATGAGGAAGGAAAGGCTGGACACTCTTAAATTTATTTAGAAGAATACAGGGATGGAGGCTGAAAATGCCAATCTGCTAAAAAAGCCAAGGACTTGCTTTTAAAACTGCCCATAAAATACAAAGGAACCTTCAAACAGAGAGCTAGTTCTTAAATGGAATAAATCAAGGGGAAGACTAAAAGAAGTAAGTTTGAAAATCTTTGGGAAGGTCCTATAAAGTGTTGGAACTGCGGGGCACCAACTTTTATTATTAAAGGAATTAACCGGGGGTGCCACTTCCAAATCCCATCAACACTATCCATCAAAAAGGTATTGGGATCAGCATATGCTTGTCCCTCTTTATGCTCTAGAACTTAGATAAGTTGGAGTTGAGGTTAAGATTAGATAGGTCAGATTTCATTTTGTCTTGATTCTTAGAATTAATGTTTTTATTGAGTTCATGTTTGCAGATAGCTAGAATGAGGGATGAACTATCAAACAACTTCAAGACAAGGATTTCCACTAATAAATTGCCAAGTGTCATTTTGGGGAGCACCCTTTTTTCCATCCACACTCATCTGTCTTATTGTGGTCCTATCTCCACTTAGCCATATATCCTTCATTATTCTTCATTTCATTTCCCCTAATGTGCACTCGCAAAATTGACTTCTCCATCATAGCGAGTTGCAAGGTTAAGATTAACTTGTTTGTATGTTTCCATGACGATGTGCATCCTTTCTCCATCTTTACTCATGTCATATAAGTGGTCTTGTTATCCATTTAAACTCCTTATTCTTGTTTTCATTCCCAAAAGAAAGCACTCTGCAATTCAGCTTCACCATCATAGCAGAGTTGCATCTTAAAGGATCAGTAAAAAGCCACACCTCCTAAAGAACAAAACTTCTGACTCCTTAAAAATAACATGGACATTCCTTGTCCACTTAAAAACAACACCATCAATTAGTAAAACCACACCTCCACAAATCTACATGTAGGTTTTTCTGTGGTCTCCGGATAAAGTACATGTGGACCAAAAAAACTAATGATTTCGACAGTGGACCAAAAATTGGGGCCAGTGTGAGATATAACATTATTGATTGCAATTTATTACGTGAAGTGTTAGGGAAAGGAGAAGTGTCTTGTAATCCACATAGCATGGCATCATGTCATGTGCGTAAAGCTCTACTTGCGCCCTATCCATCCATTGCATCATGTAAAACCATTATCCCCCCTCTAGCTCTATAAATCCACCCTCGTGTAACAACTTTCCCCATTGCTCTTTAAGCCAGTTGACAATATCGGATGTTGCCCCTCTCGTCCTCAATTTCCTCCACCATGTTAAAAGTTGCCCAACATTAACCATATTGTATGTTTATAGAGACTTTTGATTTTTATGTCGAGAGGATGGCCCATAGTGCCCCTCTTCCCTAGGGTTATTTATCGCATACACATTCAAAATCCCCACGAGTTGTTTGTTTTGGACAATGATGGACAATCTTCTAAATTTGCCCGCGGAGAGGATACCACCTTCTTGTAATTTTCCTTGTGATTAATGTGCACACCGGGGATGCACCTATTGTATAGGGTATACCACTGCGTGCACAAGGGGCGACAAAACCCCCTTTGTATATGCGTGTTTGATTTTTTTCAAAGCCGCCTTTCCAACCACATCTGATTGCCAAATCGCCCTAAAAACCCCAAAAGCTGCCCTAAATGCAGTGGTATATGCGGTTTAAAGGGAAAAACAAGCCCTTCGGATCACTCACATGGTTTTGTACAGATAAAACTATGTGAACCCCCTTGACTTGACACTAGATTTTCCCTTAGATTTGAGACTATTCCAACATATTCATTCCCTATTATTTTAAACATAGCGTCATCTTCTTCCTTCTTATACTTGTGTTCACGAAGCATATGATATCAGTTCACTCTTTCTTATTGCTTGTGAGAGTCGTGTATCTTGACTAATATCTTTTTCGTTACCTTGAGGGGGCATCACTTCCTCCTGTATATTACCTTCATAAGGTATCACACACACTCTCTATCTTTTGCCATGGAGGTGATTGGGTTGCGATTGGTCCTTGGCAATTGTGTATCTGGCTTGATTACCCTTTTTGACTCAAGTTAAGGAAACATTCTTCTTATTTCCTATCCATTTATAAATAACACATTACGCTCTTGGCGATATACTCTTTTGTGGGAATTTGTGCATTTGCCGGATCGCCAACACAAATTCTAGGCCTTTTAACAATTGAGTTAATGCGATGTATGAGCCTAATGGCAGCAATAGTCTTTAAAAACTCAAGGGACAAATAAGTCGGTGGTAGGTGCTCAATTTCAAACCAACATGGGATTTTGATAGCGAGAGGAGTTGTAGGCGTAAACACGGGTGTAAAATTGGTACATAACAAAGTCTCCTGCAAAAGTCCGATCTGCGAACAACTAATCTATCCACTTTTTCAAAGAGAGAGTTGAATCTTTGCAAGCATTAAAGAAGAGTATTCACCCTATGGTATCGGAATCCATATTTTGCTTGAGCATCATCTTACGCTTATAAGTAAACGCAAAGCCTCATCAACAAAATTTGCATCACTAATAATGCCGGAAAAGTCAAATCATTTAACTCATTCTTTATCGGACTCTCTTGTGTAAAGTGAGAGTTCTTGTTTTAGATTATCCTTGTTGGAGGAGTTCGATAGTTGATTATCGGTACTAGAGAATACTAATAAGCGGCATTCGGGTTGCAATAATAGATGGGACGCCGTCAGCAAGTGAACTCAGCGAAGGCACTTTAAAGCAAAGACAAAAAACTTGGCGGTGAACAGGATGGATCAGGGAGTGGCAAAGACGCTCAAAAAGAATAGATATGGCACAGATCGAGGATGCGTTGTGGGTTGGGTTGTGGAGGCCGATGCGGCATTGAGGAACCATAGCGGGGCATGAAAGTAGTTACGTGAGGAGCAACACCTCTAGAGGAAACATTGTAGAGTGATTGACCAATTCAATCGCTGCTGAAAAGACTTGGACGCTTGACCACTTTCAATCATAAGGCTAATGGCGAGGAGGAAGGCCGCAAAAACCGGTGAGAACGGGCTTTGCGTGGGGTACTCTGAGTTTACTAATGAGGATGTGAAGACGGCCGGCGAAATCAGCCTTGCATGGAATTTCGTGGGTTGTGAAGATCATTTAGTTGCTTGGCGAGGGAGTTGATCATCATCAGAGTGGTGCCATAATGAGAAAAGGAATGCGGTTTCATTCTTGCCAATTTTGCTTCCAATGGCTTTTGTTGGCCATTATCCATTGATGAGGGACTTCGTGGCGTGCTTGAAAAGATGTGAAACTTTTAGTTGAGGTTGAGCATGACCATTGGGAATGGCCAAGGCCTCGAATTCCTCCATGTGTGCTTGAGCACTTTGGTCGAAGGTTTGCCTTTAGTGTTGCCAAAAGTGGGATAAGTCCCGACTTCAAATTGTGAGTAGGAGATGAAGGTGGAATCAAAGCATGAGGGCGGGTGGAGCATATGTAGGAACATAGCTGGTGGGAATAGCCATGGGCTGAGAACAGGTTGGTATTGGAACGAGAAAACGGGAGGGCGATTGAAAGGCTTCACGTGGGGAAGGATCATGGGGAGCCCTCCTCATTAGGCTTGAGATCGGTGAGTTGGTAGAGAGGAAGAGCATGAGGGAAAGATGGAAGCCTGGAATTCATATGTGGGGTGGAGGGCGAAACTTGAGGGGTAGCCCATCGTGGGAGGTGAAGAGGTTATTGACTACTTGAGGGTGTGGCTTCGAAGGTATATGAATAGGTGCTTCGAGGAATGCAAAGTAATGAGTGAAGTGGGCTGAGCAGTATGATGCTGGTGGTGGACATGATGTAAAGAGAAAAGGAACAATCCCGGACGGCGGCAGCAGTGTTTAGAAGTGCAGGTTGAGACTCTGCAAAGCGGCCCCCTGCAGCTGAGGACCCTTATCAAAGCAGGAGAAATTCCGGGGCTGTGGCTCCGCAGCAGGTTACAAAAGAGGCAAGGAGGAAACACGCTGAAGACAATACAATGACTTGAGAGAGCAGAACTTTCCTTGATATCAATGAGAATACTGGTCTTGAGCTCTTTTGACGACGGGCCTGAAATGATGTGCTCCTTGAACCAAGCTTCGTCTAAAACTCAAATGCTAGCTCCTGCTCATCCATACCATTTAGTGGTTTAAAGTTTTGGCCCCAACATAGACACTTTTGGATCTGGTGGACTCTGATAGGAAGGAGTAAGGTCGAAATGAGTCTTTGATCATGCCTTTTGAAAGCATACCACACCCAATATGGCCAATGTGAGGGATTCTAAACAGTTTTTGTCTCTTCTCTGCCTCTTCTAGGGCAAGAGATTTTGAGTGAGCCTTATCGATGAAAAGCCATCCATATTGTGAGGATCAACTTGGGGTTTTTGAAGCGGCTGAGTATTGGCTTGTTGTATGGTCCCCGGCTTTTAAAAGCACTTGTTCATTTGGTGGTCCCACATGTGCATGAATAGGAAATTCAGCCGGGACTGTACCCACAATGTCAAATCATACCATTTAAGGTTTAAAAGGTTTTGATTTCCCAAAATAATCCCCCTATTTCTATGGTGCTTTCGGGATATAGGCTTTTTATGTCGGCAGTCCAAAAAAATAACTTCTGATCTCACACCCAATATCTTTTATTGACATTTGCTATTCTAAAATAGGGTTTTAAAGCTCGAGTGCCCGATTATATAGGGCTGAATTTTGACATTAGAAACTATTAAGTAGGATGAAAAAGATCATCCATATTGTTGAGGATCGAACTTTGGGTTCAAAAAACATTTTTGGAAGAATAAGTTTTGAGTATTGGCTTGTTGTATGGTCCAAAGATAAGATTTTAAAAGCACTTATGAGGATTTTTTGGTCCCACATTAAGATTAAAAAGATTTTAGCCCGATGAAATACTTAAAGATGTCAAAATTTGTCTATCTTCAAAAAAGTTAGTTTGCAAAAAATTTTGGTTAAGTTGACTCCCTCATGTCAGAGACAACCAATCACGACCTTGCTCTCTGGGGGATCTTTTAATCTATTTGGAATATATGAATGGGCTAGCTTAGGCATACCTCACAATTAGGGTGTACCCTTCTCTCCCGTGTCGAGCAAAGCTTTCTATTCTCATTGACTTTCGATCGAATTGGTTGCACAAGTTACGCTTGCATGATTACGTTTGTGGTATCCGCGCCACCCAGAACAGAATTTGGACAGGACTCTATGCCCCCATCACTTTTCGGAATGATCAATAGCCTCTCTGTGAAAGGTCATTCTTTAGGATCCACTGGACTACCCTTTCATTTAGATATTGTCCTTATCGGTTCAAATCATTTCGAGTTGCATTTTCCTTGTTGTCGATCCATTAAAAAAAGCATTCCATTCTTACGCATAACCCATACCACCATTCGGTCCCCAATCACGGGAACGGAGGTTCAATTGGCATGTCACATGATATCTTATGCACTAAGGAAAAGAGAGAGATTTCCCATTCTGATCAAAACAAAGACTTGGTCAATAGTCGGTGATGGATAATTGCGATAATTATAAAGGATTTTAAAGGAAATCAATTATAGCTAATGATATGGTCAATGATACCTCTGCTGCACAAGACCCTAAATAATATTATTAGGGCGGGTTTGGACATCAAAAAGAATCAAAGAAAAGTCAACAGGAATTGTTATCCACGAGAAAAGAATCAAATGCAAAGAATTCTTCAAAGTCTACTCATCCAGTTCATAAGGTCCATTCCGCTAATAATAAGCCGGGATCTCAGCTTTTTGCATTCCACTTCCCCCTCATACACTCCATTTGCATCACCACCTTACCATATTCCACACTCATTTCTACCCTTTTCTACACATTTTCTTGTTTTGGCGAGGATTCAACATTTACACTCACCTCATCTCATACCTCCATTTTCCATCACCACCCTATCACATTCACACTTTCTCACCTTTATTCCCACTCATATCCTCCACCACCATAATCACCTCTATCCCATCAACACTTGCACTTCACCCCTCTTTCCACCAAAATTTCACCCTAGACACTTTGGTACAAAGTTGAAAGACCCCCTTATGGTGAGGGGACTAGCCATTTTTTTTAATTTTTATTAGATGTTGCCCCAAAGGGCAACATACTAATTGATTGGTTCATTTGTTAGGTTAGGAAGGCTAAGTCAAGGGAGAACTTGGTAGTCAACATTTGGTATGAAGGTCAAAGGATATTTATCTTCAAGGTCAACTCCCCATAAGGGAATACTTCATTTGAGGTCAAAGCTAGTCAAAAGATGATGGGTTAAAGAAGATTGGAAGATGCTTTTGAAGGTTGGAAGTTAGAGTTCGAGACCGCCAGGACCTCACTTTTAACCTGTTGGGTGTCAAAACCCACCAGGCCGCCAATGTAAAAGTGGTTTAAAGCTGAGGGCCCAACAAAGCAATGTAGTGTGGTGTGTGGTCACGAAAATGTCAGTTGGATCTTTAATTAGTGGCGTGGCCCGTTAAAATACTATCTATCTTGCTCACCTTTTACCAAAATCATATTTTGCTTTTGCCTAAGTCCTTTCTTAATACATTTTTATTTCCCCATGGGGATGTCTACCTATTTCATATCTCTTTGCTTTATTTATTTTCATTTCCCCATATCCACACCTTTGCAAATGCCCTTAGCCTAACTCTTATTTGCAATCTCTTATACCTCCTTGCTTCATTTACCATTTGCCCTAAGTACCCATGCCACCCAAATATCCCCATGGAATATTCCATTTATGGTATCTACCTAGAATATTCCCCAAAAGATAGGATTTACCATAGCCCCAAATGATTGAAAGTTTCATAATATTTTTGGGTACCTTTGGAACCATGGCCTAGCTTCTCTCAAAGATTACTTCATCTGGACATATTCTCGGTTTATACCCCAAAAATATCTGACCCACCGTGCTCCGCGAGAAATTTCTGGAAAAATACCCTCGAAAGAACCCTAAATCTGAAACCACCTACTTTCGAGATCTTATTTGGAATGGAATCATTGGGCTCTGAAAACTATCTATTTCTGTATTCCGCCCATAAAGCATCCCATCAAGCCTAAACTTAAAAGCTCTAAAGATCTTAGGAGGGCAGATTAAACCCTAAATATATATCTTGGGAAAACAATATGAGAGAAAGATTCTTGAAGGGCTCAGAGCGCATCAAACCTCAACATTGATACATCTTTGAGCATGATCCCGAAGCGTTTATGAATATGCGGCGTTCCACGGGATTCGATTTGAAAAAATTGGGACTGAAATATTCACTGTTGAGTACTTTATGACCTCACGAGATATTTTGATGATTGTTTATGATCCACGAGACCTTTATTCATCTTGTATTACCTTCATATCAATGAAAATTGCACATAGAGTATTTAAGAAGTTGGTGTCATGATCTTCTAGTATTTTTCCTTCTAGAAACATTTTTCTGGTAAGAAATTTCATCACATTTTTTCTTGCATATGACCACACCCCTTCTTTTCTATCACATTTGTGCTTGTTGCACAAAAGGTTTGACAAAAACTATTTTAAACTCGAGTTATCATTTTTACATACGCGCGACCAATTTTTGTTATTCACAACTTGATTGCCAAAAGTTTCTCATGATCAAATTATGATTTGATTGCATGCCCTCATCTTTGGGACCTATACTTCATCTGCTTTGGAATCTCTTCAAAATCCATTTGCAACTCAAGTTACAAAATTAGAGATATGCTGTAGTTTTGATATTGACAAAAATTGACCCAACTTTGAGATCGAATATCTTAGATTCTGAGAACTTCCGGACTTGGTCAAGATCTTCTCCCGCTTGTCATTATGCTTTTACGTCGCAGGGTTACAATGATCTGACCTTGGAAAACAATCCACCTATTCAATTTGGTAAAGGGATCCATATTCTTGAATTGGGAAATTTATGAATGCTTGATATTTGAACTTTTTCTTTGAGGAATTCTTGTGTAGTGAGTCATCTTAAGTGATGGGAGGGTTCTAACCCTAACGAGCATAAATTCAAGTTGGCTTCTTGTGTTTGACTCTCTAGCGAGGGTTGGTCAACAATTTTACCTCGAAAGGGCAGCACGGCGACTATTGTCTGACTATGCCATCAACAAGTAAGATGACTCATCGACTAGTTACATCAAATTTCTAAAAGATAAAATTTGGATATATCTCCGAAATTTAACTATCACCGGATATATAGGACCATAGTGGTATCGGATCTAGACTTCAAGCAAAGATGCTTTTTGACTAAGGGAGAAATTACAAACCCGGTCAAGGCGGGCTGCTCGGGAATAGGAGTTCTTTATAAAATTGTCCCCAGATTTCTTTAGAAGCAGACTACATCAACTACCGATATCACCATCTCAAGATCATGTGACCTTCTCCTTAAGAGATTGGAGGTCAAAGCGCAGCAAGAAGAGGGATCAGCCTTAAACCATTATTAGCTTATTAGTCAAGATTATAGTTCTTGCACATGGATCGCGAATAGACTTTTCTTCAAAAGGCAAGGTTACTGCGATTCAGAATTGATAAAGCACTCAACATTGCCAAGCCGGTCTTATAACCGCCAACATGGGACGTAAGATGGAGAATCCGAATCGGCGAAGTCCAACGCAATAAGTATAGATTCCGGGGAGCTAGAAGGATGTCCACCGGATATTTCTAACCTCTAGACATTATGAAAGTCAATATGGAAGATTCCTTAGAGGAGAATATTGCTGGCTTTGGTGCCATTGCTACTTCATGGCGAGAATAATGGTTTATTAAGGGCTAGCGAGAATCGAGAATATGTTCGATAAAAAAGCGGGCACATGAATGATTACACAACAACTCGAAGTCATAGTTTTCAACAAAATTGTGGGCATTAAGCCTTGCAACTCCGTGACTAACGAGTACCTGACTTTTAGCAAGTTAGAGGGACCCTATCGAGGATAGTTGAATATCTTATATTTATAGACAATAACATCCATGATGGGATTGGAGGGTTTTGGAATTTTGAGAGGGATGGTTGAGTCAATTAGGCAAGGCTTTAAAGGATTGGGAAGAAAATGTAATGGAGTAACTAGAATTATATACAATTGTTAGCCGGATACCAAATATATTGGAATTTCTTCATGAGATAAGTCTCATTAAGTAGGATTCAATATAGGATTAACCATAAGAACATACATAGGCAGAGTACCCCTCCCATAGGAATGATTAAATTGTGAAGAAAAGCGATCTAAAAATAGATAACTTCTTAGATGGCATCAACTCAAAGGTAGGACTATTCCAAGAGAATATGTAATTAAAGCGGTCTAGAGAATAGATTCGATCTAAAGAAACAAGAATAATTGTTAATTACCGCGATCTTTTGTGTCAGAAAGGAAATATGTTGGCAAAAGCTTGCAGCCATAGAAGTTTATGTAAAAATAATCTATAGCCTATAGCGCACCCTAGATGGCGGACATCTTAGAGCAAAGACTCTTAATTTCCGTCTGAGCCAAAATTAATTATGGCGGTTGTTAGTCAGGCACCAAAGGCGAGAGTCCGGTTAGGCATCAATCTTAAGTAAGTTACATCAGCAAATATGACCTCATAAAGACGTGATCTGTTTTATCTGGCTGAGCGATAGAAGTGATTGTCATAAGCAAAGATGTCTATCTAGTCCCAAATAGCAGAAGCACCTTACAATTCTGAAACCAACAAGGTAAGAAGGAAGATGCTACTTGAACATAGTGCCTTGGCGATTGCTACTTTATGGAATGTGAAATCACTCTTGCATTATATCGCAGTAGACCAACAAACTCTTTATAGAAAGAGCACTCGATACTTGGTGAAGAAGCAAATGTAGGAGTTAACCGACTTGAGATTCGATGACGGGATGGAAGTCGAGGAAGATGTATATCAAGCTGGAAAAACTCTAGCAATGGCGATATAATAGACCGACTCCCAAAATGGAAACTAAGATTTGACTATTATCAAATAGGGATCAAGGAGGAAGATATTCATAAAGAGCGCTTCCGCAATCACGGTAGTTCAGTAATGCCCTTGAGTCCATCGAATGCCTCAGCGGCTTTTATGTGCTTGATGAATGACATGCGTCAAGATTTCTCAGAACTTGATTCGTCATCATTTTTTTCTCTTCGACAACATCGTGATCTACAAAGCAAATCAATATGAAGGAGCATGCATTGCATTTGAGAGAGTCTTAAGGAGATTAAGAGCGGCGCTACTTATTGGCAAGCTTTTTTGAAGTGTGTTTTGCAACATCAAAGGTGGAATACTTAGGCCATATGGTATAGGTTGAAGAAATGTGCTTGACCCATCAAGATTGGAAGCAATAATCGGTAGATAACACCAAAAATATGGCGAGTGAAGCATCTGCAGGTCACCGTGTTAGGGTACCATAGAAGTTTGTAAAGGACTTTACAGCACAAGTGGACAACACCTCTTTGGGGACTTCCTTAAGCATTAGAGAAAGTCAAAGGCGAAGTCGGCTTTCTTGATAAGCTCAAGGGAAGCCTTGATATGACACCGATTAATGAACTTTGCGGACCAGAAGGACAAAGTTGGTAGCAGATGAAATATGGTAGCAATGGGAATGCATGGTGGATTCGACTCCAAAGAAGATAGAGCGACATCTAGCACAAGCGCTAGATGCATGACCAAACTCTTAGCACTTGTAAGGGTTCATTTGGAGCATTATTTGCTTGGTAGGGATTCGAGTTAGACAACACGACCACCAAAGCCTCAATACATTTTTCAGCAACCACTCCTCAATGTCGGGGTAGAGATATTGGATGGAATTTCACCGAAGAATATGACTTCAAGATGAGTATAGGCGAGGTAAACTAAATGTAATTGCCAGGCAGCATGCTCTTTTTCGCGATGATGGCCCTGCATTTGAGACTTCAGTGCATTGCAAAAGCGCCATCTCTACTTTGATAAGCGAATTGGCAAGAAGATAGAAAAGCCATCTCCTCTAGCATGGAGTTCAAAAGCACATATGGGGTACAGTCTTTGCAAGAGCGCCAGGGCCGGATATGGAAAGAGAGAGACCTTCAAACATTTTAAAAAAGGTAATCCTCTTATACCCGCGAGAGCGAGCTATGCGTTACACGAGAGCATCGGAATTGGGAACTAATCTTACATAACCCCTATTCTTAGGCCATGCAAGATTTATAAGAAAAGAGACTTACTTCAAGATTAGAAGTAGCTACTTAGAACATGAGAAAGCGGATAGCCAAGTATATCTAGGAATGCCAGCGTATCGTGAACAAAGCGGAGAACAACCCGAATCAGGGAGTTTTGGAACCTTTGGCGGTACGAGCTCAAATTAAGGAGATTGTCGGCATGGAAAGGGACAACAAAGGGATTTGATGCCTTGATGGTTGCATTTGTAGATAAGTTATCTAAAAGGGGCATTCTTGCCATCGCACCACCGAGACACAACTTGCATGGAATGCCGCGAGGTACGTCGTCGTTGAGAATCACGAGAGTTCATGTCGGTGCCTTTTGGCAAGACTTCTTCAACATGATGCGCACCAAGTTATGGGCGGTTATGCTTGTCATCCGCAGATAGATGGGCAAATAAAATTGTGCACCAACGAGGGAATCTTGGTGGACATGTTGAGAAATTATGTTTGGAAGAAGCAATTTAAAATGCAGGTTGACCACATCACCGGTCGAGGAGTTCGCGTACAATATCTGAAGCAAAAGTCATGAATATGTCTCCTTCATGATCAACTATGGTTGTCGATGCTTGACCCCTAGATATGTGGCACAATCTGAGTGTCAAGATGGAAGTTTCATCCAACCGCCGGATAAGCGTGACTTGTAAAGCGTGAAATATCTTCCCAAGAGCAAGGAGCACATCGGTGGCCCGATTTGTGGCATTGAGTTCCACATTGAGTTTGAACTTTGGAGTCTGACATAATTCTTAACTTTCCCTTAACAACTTAATAATATTTTTCACATTAATTACTTCATCTACAAAATAGAATTAAAGATCGTTTAAATATGTATCTAGATATTGAAACTTTACCGCCAAATAAGAAGAGAAAAATGCTTGTATTAAAATAAGTACTCATGTGCACTTTGAGTAACAAAAATCGCGGCATATATTTACAACTAAAACTATATACATCGGTTAAAGTTTGTACCAAGAATAGGCCATTTGAGGCCAATATCCGGTTTGGCAATTCTCCATTCCACTGCTCCGTATGGTGGTTGAACCCAAGCCGAGCAGCCAAGCCAAGTTATTGCCATAATTAGCCTTAAAATCGTTGCTTTGCTCCAGATTCCATGCCCTTCATTACTCATTGTGTGCTCTTTCACTTAGCAGCAGCATCGCGGCAACTTTTAAGATTAGTAAGCGAGGGAGCGAGTTTCGCTGACAAGAAATTTGTCCTACGAGGTATAACTAGTGTCGAGAGAAAGGACGTATGAAGCACTTCCTATAGGATTCAAAATAGCCTTTTATCTTTTGTCATCCGATTAGGGCGTATTGCCATAGTACTCGGTCTCTTTCCATGCACCAGCTAATGGCTTCACAAACAATCTTTTGGTACGGGGTTTAGTAGGATTTTGTAATGGAAAGAGACCGGTAATGCTCACGGCCTTAAACAAACTTAGGTTTTATAAGCGGAAACATTGCGGATATGGTCCACAACTTAAAATTGCGGATTCTTAGATGATGTGAGTGATGACCAAATGGCAATATCAAAGCGCCTTCTCTAACAAATGCCAACAAAGATGCCTAACCGGCTAGCAATAAAGCGTATATGTTTCTAAATCGAGATTTCATCTCATCTTTTTAATCTTGGTATTTTTGAGGTTAGGCTTCTCTCTTGTGCATGCTCTTGTCCGCAGGCATCGATTTAAAGTCAAACACAATGAGCTTTCTGCTATTCCGGTTTCACTGTCGGCAAAAACATAGTCAATTCCGCGTTTATATAAGTCACATGATTATACGATTGAGAAATAATAATTACTCGAGAAAAATATAATTACGAGAATTGATGTGTACGGGCATAAAGTGATCTAGAGGACATTTCCGGTAATTGTTGAGACAAAGAGAGAACATGAGCATGCCTCATAATAAACTATAATTCACATGGTTAAAGGACTATCTACTCATGATAGGAACAACACTTTGCTTAAAATTCATCTTGCCTTTGACAATTAAAGCCTGATGGAAGCGATTCCTCGCGTTGACTTGCCATAGGCATCGANNNNGCCGCCAGCAGAGTTGAATGCCGCGGGGCATTAAGAAGAGTATTCCAGCCTATGGTGGTCGTAATCCATATTTCTGCTTGAGTACATCTTCGCCATAAACCAAAGCCTCATCAACAAAGTGCATGCACTAGCCAATGCCTTAAAGTCAAACCATTTAACTCATTCTTTATCTGGACTCTGTGTAAAGTGAGAGTTCTTGTTTTTCCGTTATCATCAAGCAGGAGTATCGATAATGATCATCGCATCAGAGGAAAGCGTTCACCAACGGCATTCTGCCGTACACAGATGGATCACCGCGAACTCAACAGCAGCACCCTTAAAAGCAAAGACAAAACCTCGCTGAAGGGAACAGATGGATCCTGGGAGGGCGTCCAAAAAAGAATAGATATGGCACCGACCGGTGAGCGCTAGGGTTGGTTGTGGAGGTCGGACTGCGATTCGGTGGTCCATAACGGGCATGAAAGGTAGTTCCGTGGAGCACCTAGAGGAAACATTGACCGAAAGGATTGACCAATTCAATCATTCCAAAGACTTGGTCTTGTGTACCCGCCATAAGACAACAGGATAGTTCCCCAAAACCGCACGGTGAATCGCCGCGAAAATCGGAGTTTGATTAAATATGATGAAGACGGTCGCTTCACAAACACGCCGCCAGACTCGCGGTCAAGATCATTTAGCTGTTTCGAGCGAGCTGATCATCATCCGTAAGCTACAATGAGAAAGAATGCTGCCAGCCTTCGCCATTCTGCTTCCAATGGTTGGGTTGGCCATTATCCATTGATGAGGGACGCTCAGAAGCTTGGAAAGATGTGAAACTTTAGTTGAGGTTGAGCATGACCATTGAATGGCCAAGGCCTCAATTCTCCATGTGCTTGAGCACTTTGGTCCAGAGGGTTTGCTTTAGTGCTGCCAAAAGTGATGTCGCCTTCAAAATTGTGAGTAGGAGATGAAGGTAACCATGACAGACGTGGAGCATATAGGAACATAGCTGGTGGAATAGCCATAATGAACCAGCTTGGTATTAACGTAAAAACTTATGGGCCTGGAAAGGAGCTTCCCTCGGGGAAGATCATGGGAGCCCTCCCTCATTAGGCTGGGCTTGAGACTCATGAGTTGGTAGAGAGGAAGAGCATGAGGAAAAGATGGAGAAGTCGAATTCATATGTGGGAGGCCAAAGGAAACTTGGAGGGTAAAGCCCATCCCTAAGCAGGGGAGAGGTGAAGAACAGGATCAGAGGGGTGGTCTGGTATATGAATATAAAAATGGAAACCGGAAATAGTGAGGTAATGGAATAAAAGGGAGTGATGGTGGATCGGAAGGAAGGTGGAACAATGGAAGGAATAAAGAAAGGAGCCTGGAAATGGAATGGAGGAATGGAAGGAAACAATGGATGAAAGAAATGGAAGGAAGGAAAGAGAAGGATAGGAATGGAATGGAGGTCAATGAGAATAAGGAGTTTTGGCGTAGAGAGAAATGATGGAGACAAGAACCAAAAACTCGTCTAAAACCTAAATGCTAGCTCTTACCATATATAGTAGTACAACTACCGCCCAACATAGACACTTCGCTGATCTTGGCCACTCGAAGGGGAGGCCCGATGGCAGGAATGTCGGAGGTGCCTCTTGAAATGCTCGAAATCACGCCGGACGCGGACTGCCACTTGTCTCGTTTCTCAGCTTTCATGCGTTCGTGGCCTTAAGTGCGCGGGTCTACGCTTGGCTCCTTCGTTGGCTTTTGATTCACGGCCTGGACCCTCATCATGCTCCCTGTTCCTAATTCGGTCCCAAGTGCATGAATATTCCGCACTGTGACGGCTGTGACCAACATCCATACCATTTAAGGCTTAAAAGTTTTGATTTCCCAAAATAACCTTGTATTCTATGGTGTCGATATTCTTGAGTATGTCGAAATGAGTCCGCACTTCTAGAGCTCCTTCTTGCTGGCTCTTTTCACACCCAATATAATCAATCTACATTCTAAAATAGGGTTTTAAAAGCTCTTCGCGCCAAAGATAGGCTGGAGATTTTGACGAACTTTAGGCCTGATGAAAAGCTCATCCATATTGTGAGGATCAACTTGTCCGCTTGGAAGAATACCGGTATTGGCTTCTTGTATGGTCCTCGCTTTAAAAGCACTTGGTAAATCGGGATTTGGTATCCCACATTCGCAAGACAAAAAGGAAAATTCCACCAAGACATACCCACACACAATGTCAATCAGCTTGTCTAATCTTAAGGTTCAAGCTCGAGAAAGGTTGTTGACTCCCCTCATGTCCTGAGACAACCAATCACCTAGTTCTTGTGATCTCTTTTAATCTATTTGAATATATGAATGGGCTAGCTTTAGGTATTACCTCCCAATTCCCTGTACCCCTTCTTCCCTCGTCTCAGCAAAGCTTTCTATTCCTCATTGACTGATCCAATTATGGTTGCAAGTTCTTGCATCCGCGGCTCGTGGTATCCTCGCCTACGCAAAGTTTTTGCCCTGGGACTCTATGCCCCATCACTTTAATGATCCAATAGCCTACCGTGGAAAAAGGTCTGCTTTTAGATCCACCGGACTACCCTTTTTCATTTAGATATTGTCCTTTTATCGCCCAATCATTTCGGAGTTGCATTTTCCTTGTCATCCCATTAAAAGTATTCCATTCTTCGCATAACCTATACTATTCCGCCTCCCCCGCTCCCGAATGTGTAGGTTCAATTGGCGTCACATGACATCTTATGCACTAAGGAAAAGAGAGAGATTCATTCGACAAAAACAAAGACTTGGTCAATATCGTGACAGATAATTTCGATAATTATAAAAGGATTTTAAAAGGGAAATCAATTATGGCTAATGATATGGTCAATGATACCTCTGCTTGCACAAGACCCTAAATAATATATTATGACAGCTTTGGTTTCCTCTCAAAGATCAAAAAGAATCCAAATAAAAGTCAACAAGGGAATTGTTATCCACTCAGAAATGAATCAAATGCAAAGAATTCTTCAAAGTCTACCTCAAGTTCATAAGGTGGTTATCACATTAATAATAAGGTAGATCTCAGCTTTTTGTATATTCATCACCCTCATATACTCCATTTGCATCACCACCTACCATATTCACATCATTCTTACCCTTTTCACACATTTTCTTGTTTTATGAGATTCCAACATTTACACACTCTCACCATCTCATACACTCCATTTCATCACCAATTCTATACATTTCTCACACTTCATTCTCACCTTTATTCACCCACCTCATATCCTCACACCACCATAATCACTCCTATCCCATCAACACTTGCACTTCACACCCTCTTCCACCAAAATTCTCACCTAGACACTTTGGGTACAAAGTTGAAGACCCCTTTATGGCTGAGGGGACTAGCCATTTTCTTGTTTTTGAAGATGTTGCCCTAAAGGCAAACACATACTAATTGATTGGTTCATTTGTTAAGGTTAGGAAGGCTAAGTCAAAGGAGAACTTGTAGTCAACATTGGTATGAAGGTCAAAGGATATTTATCTTCACAACTCCCATAAGGAATACTTCATTTGAGGTCAAAGCTAGTCAAAAAGATGATGGGTTAAAGAAGATTGGAAGATGCTTTTGAAGGTTGAAGCCAGTTCGAGACCCGCCAGACCGACTGAATCTAAAGTCAAAAACCACAGACTAAATGTAAAGTGGTTAAAGCAGGCCCAACAAAGCAATGTAGTGGGTGTGTGGTCACATGTCCGGGCTTGGATGTCACTTAGTATGGACGTTAAAATACTATCTATCTTGCTCACCTTTTGCAAATCATATTTTGTTTTGCCTAAGTCCTTTCTAATACATTTATTTCCATGGGATGTCCTCCCACCTATTTCATATCTCTTTGCTTTATTTTCATTCCCATATCACACCTTGCAAATGCCCTTAGCCTAACTCTTATTTGCAATCTTATACACCTCCTGCTTTTTACCATTGTGCCCCGTACCCATGCACCCAATATCCCCCACATGGAATATTCCATTTATGGTATCTACCCAGAATATTCCCCAAAGATTAGGGTTACCATAGACCCAAATGATTGAAAAGCCCCATAATATTTTGGGTACCTTGAACCATGGCCTAGTTTCTCAAAAATCGCTAACACAAGATATTCTCATTTATACCCTAAAAAAATACGCCAATCAGATCGCTGAAATTTCCTCGGAAAATACCCTCAAGAACCCTAAATCTGAAACCTACTCGAATCACGTACTGAATGAATCATTAGGCTCGAAAACTATCTATTTCGATATTCCCGCCTTTACATCCCATCAAGCCTAAACTTAAGTTTCTTCTAAGATGTCGTAAACTGCAAACCTAAATTATATATATATGGAAAACAATGGCTGTAAGATTCTTGAAGGCCTGGACGCATCAAACTCAATATTGGATACATGCCGAAGCATGATCCAAGACGCTTATGAAGTATCCGAAATTTTCCACAGCCGGATGAAAAAAAAAATTGGACCCGATATTCCCAAGTACGAAATTACTTTATGACCTCCCTAGATATTTTGATGATTGATTTATGATCCCGAGACCTTTATTCATCTTGTATTACTTCATATCAATGAAAAATTGCCCGGCCAAGTATTTAAAAAGTTGACCTCATTAAGATCTTCTAGTATTTTTCTCCTTCACAAACATTTTTACGCAAGAAATTTCATCATTTTTTTCTTGCATATGACCACCGCCTTCTTTTCCTCCACATTTGTGCTTGTGTGCACAAAAAGTTTGACAAAAAACTATTTAAAACTCTCGAGTCATTTTTACATTCCCTACGGACATAATTTTAGGATCAACTATTCACAAAACAAAGGCTAAAAAAAGTTAGCGATCCAAATTATGATTTGATCAAGATGCCTCTCATTCTTTGGGACCTATACTTTTCATCTCGCTTTGGAATCTCTTTCAAAAATCCATTTGCAACTCCAAGTTACAAAATTCCGATATATGCCTCGTAATTTTGATCGACATTGACAAAAATTGACCCAACTTTGAGATCGTAATATCTTGCGCCTAGAACCCACTTGGTCAAGATCTTCCCCCTGCTTGTCTATGTAACTTTTCCTCAGACAGTTACAATGATCCGACTTTGGAAAACAATCCACCTATTCAATTTGAGTAAGGGATCCATATTCTTGAATTGGGAAAGGTATGAATGCTTGATATTTGAACTTTTTCTTTGAGAAATTCTTGTGTAGACCGATCATCTTAAGTGATCCGAGGTTTCAAACCCCAACTTGAGTACAAATTCAAGTTGGTTTTTGTGTTTGACCTCTAGCCAAAGTTGAGGGTCAACAATTGCCCTTTGAGAAAGGGCGCACATTACCCACCTACTATTGTCACAAAATTTGCCACTAAACAAGTAGATGACTTCATCGACTAGTTACATCAAGAATTTCTAAAAGATAAGATCGATATATCTCCCGAAAGGGGTAACTATCTCGATATATAACCATAGTGGTATCAGATCTAGACTTCAAGCAAAGATGCTTTGACTAAGGAGAAATTACAAGTCAGCCAAGACGGGCTGCCTGTGAATAGGGAGTTCCTTATCGTCACCCGATTCTTTAGAGCAGCCTACATCAACCCTCGACATCACCATCTCAAGATCATGACGACCTCTCCTTAGAGATTGGAGGTCAAACACCAACAAGAAGAGGGATCAAATACCAACATTATTAACTTATTAGCTCAAGATTATAGTTCTTTGCATTATGGATGCGAATAGACTTTTCTTCAAAAGACAAAGTTGCATGCTTAGAATTGATAAAGACCAACATTGCCATCACCTTATAACCGCAACATGGGACCGCCAAGATGGAGAATCAATCGACAGGTGGTCAACGAATAGTATAGATTCAGAGCTAGAAGGATCATCCCTTCGCATCTTCTAACCCTAAGACATTATGAGTCAATATGGAAAGATTCCTTTAGAGGGGGAGAATATTACCTTCAAGCTTTTGGCGACACCAAGACCTCATAATGCTCACTAACATGGGTACCTTTAATGAAGGAAGTCAACATCAACATTAAGGGCTAGTGTAATCCTAATATGTTCGATAAAAACGCACATGAATGATTACACAACAACCCAAGGAGATCATAGTTTTCAACAAAATTAGGGAACGCCGCCTTGCAACCCGACGACTAACGAAAAGTACACCAGCTTTAGCAAGTTAGAGGACCCACGAGATAGTCAATATCTTATATTTATAGACAATAAATATCCATGATGGATTGGGACGAAATTTTGAGTATACTTTTGTCTTTTTCTTTTGAAAGGATGGACCCAAGAATTGAGCAAGGCTCAAGGATTGGGAAGAAAAATGTATGGAGTAACTAGAATTATATACAATTGTTGATGATAATTAAATATATTGGAATTTCTTCATGAGATCGCCCCATTAGCAGGATTAACATAGGATAACCATCTACCTCATGTATACCTACGAAGCACTCCATAAGGAATGATCTCCACCCAATGAAGAAAAAGATTATCTAAAAACCACCAACTCTTAGATGGCATCAACTCAAAGGCAGGAATATTCAAGAGGGTGGGCTTAAAACGGGAGGGGGGTCCTAGAGAATAGATTCGATCTAAAAACAAGAATTATTATTTAATTACACAATCTTTGTGTCCAAAGGAAATATGTTGGCAAAAGCTGCAGCCATAGGGATTTATGTAATAATCTATAGCCTATAGCCTTGCACACCCTAGATGGCGAGGACATCTTAAGAACAAGACCTTTAATTCTAAATCTAGGCCATTAATTATGGCAAGGTTGAGTAATTAGCAACACCAAAAGGAACCAGAGAGTCAAGTTCGACATCAATCTTGGGTAAGTTACGACATCGTGAAATATGACCATAAAGACATGGAATATTTTATCCTGCTAAGACGATAAGTGATTGTCAGTAAAAGATGTCTATCCTAGTCCCAAAATGGCAAGCACCCACAAATTACCGACAACAAGAGTAAGAAGGAAGATGCTACTCTAACAATTGCCTTGGCCTATCGCTACTTTGTAGAATGTGAAATCACTCTTTGCATTATATGCGTAGTCATTCAGCAAAGTTTTATAGAAAGAGCACTCCACCCAAAGGCGAGTCAAGAAGCAAATGTAGGAGTTGCTCACTTGGGAATTCATTCTACGATGGAAGCTCTAAGATGTATATCAACCGCTTCTGCTAAATTTCAACAAGCTGCGATGTAATAGACCAGTTCTGTAAATCGCTTAAGATTTGACTATTATCAAATAGGATCAAGGAGGAAGATATCTACAAGACCGGGCTTCACAATGCGGTAGTTCAAATGCCCCCTGGTCCATCGAATGCTCCGCGACTTTTATGTTTGGCGGGAATGACATCGCCAAAGATTTCTCGTATCAGTTCGGCATCATTTTTTTCTTCGAAAACATCATGATCTACAAATAAATCAATGAAGGAGCATGTATTGCATTTTGAGGAGAGTCTTGAGAAGAAGACGACGCTTACTTATTGGCAAGCTTTTGAAGTGTCATTTTGCAACATCAAAGGTGGAATACTTAGGCCAGTATGGTATAGGTTGAAGAAATCATGCACCGACCCATCCAAGATTGAAGCAATAATCGACCGACCAACACCAAAAATAAGTGGCGTATGAAAGCATCTTAGTCCTTGTAGGGTACCAGAAAGTTTGTAAAGGACTTTGCTGACAACACCTCTTCTTGACTTTAAGCATTAGAAAGTCAAAGACAAAGTCAGACTCGATAAGCTCAAGGAAGCCTTGATAACAGCACCAGTGCTGAACTTTGCCAGACCCAGAGAAGGACAAGTTGGTAGCAACCGATGAAAGTATGGTAGCAATGGGAATGCATGGTAGTTCGACCCAAGAAGATGAACGACATCTAACAACGCTACCCGATGCATGACCAAGAGCTACTAGCACTTGTAAGGGTTCTTCGTATTTGGAGGCATTATTTGCTTGGTAGAAAGTTCCAGTTAGACACTGACCACCAAAGCCTCCAATACATTTTCATGCAACCACCTCAACTGGAGGTAGAGATATTGGATGGAATTTCTCAAGAATATGATCAAGATAGTCTATAGGCCAGGTAAACTAAAATGTAATCACTGCATGCTTTTGCGATGGCCACCATTTGAGACTCGAAAGTGCATTGCAACGCTATCTCTACTTTGATGTTTAATTCGCAAGAAGATAGAAGAAGCCATCTCCTCTAGCATGGAGTTCAAGCACATATAGGCTGGTCTTTGCAAGAGCGAAGGATATGGAAAGAGAGACCTTCAAACATTTAAAAAAGGTAATCTCTTATACCACAAGAACAAACTATGCGCACTGAAGCATCGAGTAAGGAACTAATCTTACATAACCCATTGCCGCCATGCAAGATTTATAAAGACTTACTTCAAGATTAGAAGTAGCTACCGGCCGAGCATGAAGAAGCGAGATAGCCAAGTATATCTAGGAATGCCAACGTATCACAGACAAAGCGTAACTCAATCCCGGAGTTTTGGAACCTTTGGCGTACCAAACTCCAAGTGGGAAGTTGTCGATGGAAAGGACAACAAAGGGATTTGATGCCTTGATGGTTGTTGTAGATAAGTTATCTAAAAGGGCACATTCTTGCCATGCCGCACCACGACACAACTTGGTATGGAATGCACAGTATGCATCGTCTCCTGTAGAGAGATCCGGTTCATCAAGGTTTTTGCAAGACTTCTTCAACATGATCCGCACCAGCTATGGACGAAGTTATGCTTGTCATCCATGTGTATAGATGGGCAATAGAGTGTGCAAACGTGAATCTTGGTGGACACATGTTGAGAAATTATGTTTGGAAGAAGCAATTTAAATGGGATGATTACATCCACCCAGTCGAGTTGCGTACAATAATACGAAGCAAGAGTCATCGAATATGTCTCCCTTCATGATCAACTATGGTTGTCAATGCTTGACCCTAGATATGTGGCACAATCTAGTGTCCAAGATGGAAGGGGTTCCAACCACTTCGGGCAAGATAGGCAAAGCAGCCTTTGTATGAGTTGAGAATATCTTCTAAGAGCAAGGGCACATCAAGAGTGGCAAAGGCATTCAAGTTCCACATTGATTTGAACTTTGGGTACAACATACTCTTTTCCCTTAACAACTTAATAATATTTTTCACATTAGTCCCTTCATCTACAAAGTAAATTAAGATCATTTAAATATGTATCTAGATATTGAAACTTACACCAAATAAGAAAGAAGAAAAATGCTTGTATTAAAATAAGTACTCATGTGCACTTTGAGTAACAAAAATACTGGCATATATTTACAACTAAAAACTATATACATCAGTTAAAGTTTGTACCAAGAATAGGCCATTTGAGAGGCCAATATCGGGTTGGCAATTTCTCCATTCCCCTCGCCCATGTAATTGATCGAACTTAGAAAGCGAGCAGCCAAGCAAGTTATTGCCATAATTAGCCCGCAAAACTGCTCAACTCGCCCAAGATTCCATCCGCTTCATTACTCATTGTGTGCTCTTTCACTTAACTTGTAGCATCCGGCAAAGAACTTTTAGATTAGTAAGCCGTGGAACGAAGTTCCATGACAAGAAATTTGTCACAAGGTATAACTAGTGTCCAAGAGAAAGGACACGTGAAGCTTCCTATAGATTCAAAATAGCCTTTTATCTTTGTCATCGATTAGGGACGTATTGCCATAGTACCCGTGATACTCTTTCCATACCATAGCTAATGGCTTCACAAACAATCTTTTGACTGGTTTAGTAGGGTGTTTATGTGAAGAGACCCAAGAATGCTCCCCGATCCCAAAACAAACTTAGGTTTTATGGCAAGAACATTGCGTGATATGGTCCACAACTAGTCGCGGATTCTTAGATGTGAGTGATGACCAAATGGCAATATCAACGCCTTCTCTAAACAAATGCCAACAAAGATGCTAACCCCTCGCTAGCAATAAAACGCTATGTTTCCAAATCAATTTCATCTCATCTTTTAATCTTCTAGTATTTTGAGTTAACAGCCTTCTCTCTTGTGCATGCTCTTGTCCCAATCGAATTTAAGTCAAACACAATGAGCTTTCACCTCAATTCGAGTTTCACCACAAAAAAAACACTTGAGAGTCAATTCACGCTTATATAAGTCACATGATTATACAAAGGAAAGAAATATAATTACTCAAAAAAATATAATTACGTAATTGATGGGCATGGCATAAGTGATCTAAGAAAGTCATATTTCCATTAATTGTTGAAGACAAAGAAACATGAGCATGCCTCATAATAAACTATAATTCACATGGTTAAGAGACTATCTACTCATGATAGGAACAACACTTTGTATATTCATCTTGCCTTTGACAATTAAAGCCTCTATTAGACGATTCCTCCGCGGATTTGCCATAGGCATCGCGGAACCAGTGGATGTTATCTGCATGGTTCATAAGTATTACAGATCAGAACCGGAGCTTATCGTGGTAGCAAGCACGACATCGATGAATGCATGCATGCAAGCCACAAAGTACAAGCAAGAAATGTTGTTACTGGTTTCGCGCGCTTTGGGATGATGGACAAGGGCATCAAAGTTCTTCCCCCATGGTTTAAGCCGCTGGTCCCCAACATCATGTTATTAATCACAAGCTTATGAAAACCCGCAAAATTGCAATGTGAGAATAAGGAAAGCATAAATTGCAATGTGAGAATAAGGAAAGCATAAAAATTGCTACATGAGAATAAGCAAATCATAAAAAACAAAATTGAAACTGATACTTACTTTTGGAGAAGTTTAGCGCTCGACATCTCAGAGAACTCTTGTTCTTAAGGACACTCAAAATTGATGAAGCTCTCTCGTCGAACATAAAGAACTTGTATTTCCAATCGATGAAAGAAAGCTACAAAAGTACCGCACATAAATCCGTAATACATGAGTGAGTGTAAGAATGAAATAACGTAAAATGCTTTAATGTAGCTTACCTCCCATACACATCTACCATCTTTTGAGGTCATGTCACTAGTAGAACTCATCGACATCATTTTGGAACACAACAGATGTGCTTAGGAGCACAATCCCCTCGAAGAATTGAATGGGACCAACCTTTTGAGTTGCTCCACTAAACCGTATAAGGAAATGGCAGCATCAAAGATCACAAGCAATCTTTCAAAAAGTAACCAATTATATATCTATTAACAATATAATCACCTTTGTTTTGTCATCACCATCTTTTCGTGGTCGAGACCGCCACCGCCCGCATCTTTCGTGATAATTGCTTGACCTTGCTTGCTATCACATCAACCTCTCTACGATGTCCTCTTCTTCTTCTTCTTGGTTCTGGTTCTATTTCAATTTCTTTTCGACTCGGATCTTGTCCAATGTATAAAATAAATGTGATTAATTATCATAAAACCGGAGACGATGAACAAAATTAGCTAATCCCGCATACCTCGCCTCGAAATTTTCTTAAGCAAGATGGCTCGTAGCAATGCTTCCTCTCACACCACAGCTATATAATAGTAGAGGAGTTTACAAAGTCTCTAAGATCTATCAGGCCCTTCTCCATGGTAAGGGAGATAAACATCCGCAAATTAGGGGATCCCCCCCTTTTTCAGAAAAAGTTCAAACTAGTTGGAAGTCTTACTCTTCTCCAAAGGTCAAAGTCTTCTTTTGGCTCGTCTTACACAATGCCTTGCTTGGTAAATTTGGGATGATCAAAAGGAATTTCCAAGGCATTGACTCCTCTACTTGCTCTTTGTGCCGCCACCATGATGAGACTATCTCTTCCATATCTTCACCCTTTATTCAACAATTTTATATTTGGTTGTTTGGAATTGATTAAAAAGGGAATATTCTTGATACTGCATCTCTCTCCTCCTTGGCCTAGTTTCTTGGTGATCCCTATCCCACACTTCTCACTAATGTGATTCAAATTGCCCTTTGGACTATCCGAAGCACAGGACAATATGAATCTTGCTGGCAAAAAGTGTGATATTACTTGGATGAAATTAAATTTTCAATTTGAACTTATCAGATGTGCTCTTGCTCACCGTCTTCACTTCAAAGAGGGCTTCACTGGGAAAAATTCAATTCTTCTTTCTTTATTTGTAATGATCCTCTATTTAACAAAACTTCTTTTTTGGATTGCAGCATTCTTGAACAGTGTTGTACACTTTAGAGGTGTCCCTTTGCCTGATACTAGCCCGGTTGATCGTTCCGGTACCTCCCAGCAAGCAGCCAGAGAGAGGGTTACAATGCCTTCATACTGCACAAGTACATTACTTCCACCAACCGTTATCTCACAGTCCGCCAAGTCAGCTGCCTCAGATCCATGTATTATTTCCATAAGGGTCGGTGTGAAGCCTGTGCTGGAGTAATTCTGGATTTCATACATGTGCCATTTGAAGAACTCATGCTTCTAGCTCTATATTGGTTCGACATAAACTGATACAACATGCCTTGTTGTCAAATTTCGAGGGTTAGCTTGGGCAGGCTCACGACCCCTAAATTGGGGCATGCTTGCTATTGTGTGAGTGTGAAACGTGTTTGCTGCTGTGTGCATGTGAGAGGCAGAGGCAAATACAATTGGAAAATGTGGGCACCTTGCATAGTATTCATTTTCATGCATTGTGTATTCCCATACGTATTGATGGCGTATGGGGAGCTTTGTGCTATACATGGGTGTGAGGTGTAAAATCCCTCACCCTTTGTTTGGCATATTCTCACCTTTGTTTCGAGATCCAATGGTCCTTAAAAACCCATTAGCACTTGACCCATTAGCACTTTGGGTTTATCATTATAATCTTATACCTATAAGATTATGTAAATTGATTAAATTATAGTTGCAAGCTCTTGCTTGTTTTGCTCTTGTTGCTAGTTGTTGATAGGTTCGTGTTGGTTCGTATAAGGGGTGCATATATATAGTGGCAAAAGTGTTCTAGACATAGGTATGGTTGCCTTAGAAGGCATTAGTTGCTAGTTTTATCATAGTCTAGATGATGCTCGCATTGTGGTGATCTCTTGTTTTATTATAGGTTTTTAGGCATTTTTGTATTGTGCATGGCTTGTACCTTGTTATGCTCTTTTTGTTGGTTGCTTTAGGCAGGCTTATAGGTTCCCCGCCTAGGTGCTTGACACATCTAGATTGATAATTAGATATTTGCCTTTTGTCTTGGTAGTTAGATAGTTGCCTTTTGCAAGATAATTTTGAAGGCAAGATACAACCTTGTGCAATTTGTCAAACTTGTCGACCGAACTTTTTATGGTAAGTAGTTATTGTATCTCAAATAATAGTAGAACAAATGGCAACTTCATTAGCTTATGCCTCTAATTCTTCAACTAGGTTTCCCACCGCTTCTAAACATATCCGCATTCATTTCCAAACAAACAATGATCCTTTTAAGGTGAATATTAAACAATGTGATGGATCATTTAAACTGCAAATGCTTGATTAAATTATCATGAAGGTAAGAAATTGGATATTTCTATATGGCAGAGAAATTATAGAGACTTATTGTAGAGAAATTATAGAGACTTATTTGTACTTAAATGTCCCTTTTTAAGTTCTTGCCAATTCTTGAAGCCTTTTTTGAGGAATAAGACACTAGTTCTAGAGAAGAATAGGAGAATCACTAGTGGTATAGTTGGGGATGGATTAGCTAGTAGTTGGAGATGGATTAGTCGGGGATGGATTAGTCAGATTAATTTTAAATATGGGGACGTATTTCCGTGCATGCAAGTGAGATGTCAAGGCCTAGTTTTTAATATTTCCATGCCAAACCTCTATTGTAGCGTAAAACCCGCTAATTTATGATATCCTGTGATGGTGGATTGAAGTAAAGGATAGACTTAACAGGGAAAATTAATAGTTGGAAGGCCTATCCCTCTCAAAATGATTGAGATATGACCAAGCCTAAATTGTTGCATATTTCTCCACAAGATCCTGTTGAATTTTAGACAAGTCTAGTGTTTTATTTGTCTCTTTAAGGGTTTGCATATTTAAGGCACACACGTTGAATTGATATACACTAGTGGTTTCATGCTCCAATGTGCTTATTATTTTTTGACTCTAGTTAATTCCATGATATAAATAAATTGAAAATGAATATGGAAACTTTGAAGATTGTTATGGGTCACCGAAAGGACTACATGCAACAGGCAACTAGCATGGTTGTGGGATCTAATGCAGCCATACCATAGATCATGTGCCAACAATCTGATGCTCCATTGTACATAGTATGTGTCCTTCCATACCATTCTTATTTTTTTTACGACATGCATGGTTTGTTTGTATAGTTTTTGCATGGATGAATAACATTGTCATGCAACTTACATCTTACCTTGTTTATAAAAAAAAGCTTATTGGTTAATCATTGCCGGGCAACCCTCTTTTCTGGGCCGCCTATTATTTCACGCAGAGAGCACCTTCTATCGCAGCCACCCTCGATGCGGATAGGATGGACCCTTATGTCGATCTATATGATGACATACAAAGACCAGCTAGCTTGGGTAGGGTCGCCCTTCTTGAAGACTTCAATGCACTACAGAGTAGAGCAGCCCATGCGACTTGACCCCCTCGGCGACGAGCAACCCGCAGCCTACGCAGAAGCAACCCGTCCGCGAGGATCTGGATGACGCCCAGTCACTCGCTTTGGCAAATAGTTGCTCCTGCTATGCGCTATTTTTTGACTTGGTAATTTGCAAATGGCGTGTCACAAAGGGTCCATTTTTGCAAGTGCACATGCGCATATGACAAGGGTCTAGTGTGGTAGACTATGTGCTTGTAGTTGCGGTATATGCATCTCGTCACCGCTTCCTGTGGGCACTGCATAGGATGAGGAGGTCGACTCGCATCACCTCCCACTTTATTTGACTTGGTTTGGCAAGCCGCTGTACCCTCACTATGCCACCCCCCGCCCCGCGCTGAGACTAGATTATGAGCAGCAGAGGATTTACCGAGATGCTCATGGACGCCCCCGGAATTCGCGCACCTCCACACTAGAGCAAAGAGTGCACTTCCCGACTTCGCTATTACGGGATGCAAATTTGACCGGAAAAGCTTTCGGGCACTTCCCTCCCCGCTGCCGCTTCCAGGGTCAGCAATATTCCCACATAACCGGGATGGTTTGATGCGGAGGTAAAGAACGCAAGCGCGCCCGGCCACATTCGATCCGTGTACCCGCTTTGCAGTTACCACACAGCATCACCATCCGGCGAGACAAAGGCGCCGCATCTTTGCCAAGCATCGTGGGGAGATGTTCTACCTGCCGACACTCATCCTCGAACCTTTGGCACAGAGTGCTTCAAGACCAGCCCAACCATGGGGACATCACACCCGTGCAAGGGGAATGTGTGATTTTGCAGCAGCTCTATGACCCGCCAGGACGCCAGACGCCCATACCCCCACCGATGGCCCCCATTGGTTCTCGTGGGAGGAGGATGTTGAGGAGGGCCCGCAACGGCCGGCCAATGGGAAGGCGTGATGACCTTGATGGTATGCGTGCCGAAGTTACTCAAATGGGCAAAGGCAGCGCTTGTCGGGTCCTCACTACCTGCTCAACAGAGCATTGCAGAAGGTCTCCCCGACAATGGACCACAAGTGGTTGTTCCCATTCATAAGGCGGGCGACCCACACCGTCCTACCAATTAATGGACGATCATGGTCACTTCGGATTTTGCCAAACTGCTGGCGGCATTCTCGAAAGCGGCTGACCCGACCGGGCGGCGAGATGTCGCGAGCCCTCACACAGGCGAGCTTTAGACCCCGCCACTTTCGGCCGATTGACCATATCTTTACATCGGGCACCGATTGAAGATAGCCGGAATCATCGGGCAGGACTTGTATTGCCGCTGTGGACTTCGCTGGCTTTTGATACTGTTCCCGAAAAAAGCCGTAGGCTAGATCAAGCGTCAACCGGGCTCCCGCTCCTGTGCGTAATGCCATATCTGAAAGGTTGTATGAGAGTTGTTTTGGCGGTGATGCACCGACGGGCCAAGCATTCACCAGTAGTATCGGGGTCCGGCAGGGTTGCCCCCTCTCGCCAACACTTTTGGCCTCTACATTGATCGCTTAGAGCCCTGGCTTATCGAGCATGGGGATGGCATATGCTTTTTGCACTGTGTCATCCGCCACCATCTCTATGCGACGATGTTGGCCTCGGCTGCCCACACCCCAAAGCCAGCCTATGCGCCTCACCCGATGCCCTAGACACATTTTGTCGCTACCGACATGCGCTGCGAATCGCCAAGACCGTGGTGGTTCTCATATCCTCTTCACGCCACCCCATGCCTCCTCGCACTCACATATCAGCCACCAGGGACGCCACGCCCCACCTACAAGTATCTAGGGGGTGGAGTTCCCCTCCTCGCCTGGAGGCGCCTATCCGCTATGCGACAAAGAGGTGAAAGCGCTTTTATGCCATGTAGAACAACAAAATACCGGCAGAGCTCTATGATTGGAGCCATCAGTCACATCTGTTCGGGCACCGGGTCGAGCCTCGGCCCTTCAGACGGGGTCGAGGTTTGGGGCCCTGGTCGCTTTGGCAACATGGAATGACTTGGAGCAGGTGCGTAAGGCATTTTGGCACGGGCATTTGGGGTGAAACCTTCGGTTCCCTATCAGATTCTGCGCTGAGAAATCGATACTTGCCGCCACGGCAAATGGCAGCGATGATAGACACATCGCCTATTTTGGAAGGTGGTTACTATGGGTGATGCTCGGCTCCCGTGACCGCTTACAATGTGGACAATGAGTCCAAAATGCTTAGGGCCTATTGGAGGGGTAAGAGAGATCGGGTTCGCCGGATGGAACGTCAGAGATAGAGCACGAATGCGTCTGCAGGTGACACCTGACGATCGTGACGACTGGGAGGTACCTAGGCAGCTTGTTTCCTTGGCAAGCTCGGGACCCCACTCTAGAGCAGGCCAAAACGCTCATTACAAGGAGCACATCAACCTCAGAGTTAGCCCCTGGGCCCACCTACTGCCTGCGTTCCCGGGCCCCCTGCCAAGACTCATTGCCTCCATTCGCGAGGGGCCCACCATCTTCGCGCCGAGGCGGGCGGGTGGATTGGGGAGCCCGCCAGGGGCAGGCTCTGGCGATCTTTGTCAAACGGGTGCCATTGAGGATGAGTCTCACACTTTCCGAGTTGCCCGGGGCCGCTCCCGGATCCGGGCCGATATGCCCCTTTAGCGCGGCCGGACTTGCCCTTACATTTGCTGATGAACACACCGCCAAGATGCGTGCCACAGGGTCCATTCGACCGGAGGTACTGACTGGGCGAGGGTCACCTTTGCCCTCACTGGCTGCTGCTCGCTGATTAGGCATCATGGGTGAGGTGCATGATTGTACATATTTGGGTGTTTTACGCATTTCGTATGTTAGTTTGTCGTAGGCCGATTCGCGCCACGGTTTTTCCCTCGAAAACCTTCCAGGCGGGGTTTTTAATCGAGGCAAGAATCCGCTTGTCGCTTTTTGTATTGGGTCCCATAGGCCGATTGGTCTCAGAGTGGGACGATAAAAGTACCTTCCTTCCTTCCTTCCTTCTATACTTTCCTTCTTTGTTTTACTATAAATGCAATATGTAGCATTATAATAGGGTTTTTTTTTTATGTTTTGTATTTTTTCTCTAAGGTTTTCATATGATTTGGTGGTCGATTCATCCATCGTGTACTAAAGAGTATTTCTAGAGTGCAACCTTTTGTTAGCCGTTGATTTTAGAAAAGGGGGCAAATCCTGTGGTGGGGGCTTTTTTGTGCTGGTTCTTTTTAGGGTTTAATATCTAGGGCTAGCATGCATGAGCTTATTGTTGCAGGGAAAGCCTTGTGATTTTCAAAGGAATCCGAAAGGGAACATCAGCTCAGATACGAAGCAGTGCAGGAGCTTATTGTTACGGCCAGTTCTTTGGCAAGCACTTTGATATCCAGATTGAAAAATTTATTTAGAGAAGCAAGCTATAATGGCGGCGACCATTCTTAGGTCGCGGTGTGTCCTTCCTCCCGCTTTTGTGTTTTAAACGCTAGGTTTTAAACGATGGAGCTATTTTTTTTTTTTTCATTTCTATGAACATGTAGAGGCCCTTTAACTTACGGTTTGGAGGCCATTCGGGTTAGGGTTTCGAGGCCCACGACGCATTGATTGGTTTTATGGTGCTGGGGATGCACCTCTGCATCGGAGTATGGTATGGCACGATCGGATCTAGTAGAGATCCTTAGTTATCCATCGCATGCCCATTTTACGTAATGCTCGATATGTTTCAATGGTTCATCAATTTTAAAGACATGAAGATGGTATGCTTTCATAGCCCCGACCGATTCCAACGGTTCATCGGCTTTTAAAAAGTGAAGATGGTATATTTTCAAGCTCGATCCGGTTTCAACAGTTCATTAGTTTTATAGAAATGAAGATCGATGCTTCCACAGCTCTGCCTATTTTTCCACTTGTTAAGTATTACTCTGGGCTAAAGGATACGGCAACATTGACCATTCTTATTGCTTGAACTGCGCTAAATGGGGGCATGCATCAAATAGAATTTAACTGATGCAAGCATGCCTGCGTGCAAGTTAGTTCTCACCTCTCCGCAAGCAAACGGGATCCATTTATGTACGGGATTGTGGAGTTCAAAATTCCGGAGCATCATGGCGAGGCATGGCGACAATCCCTACTTGCTTCATCAAGAAGCTTTGGGATGCCGCATGCCCTTGAACAGGTCAAGACAGCACACTACCGGCGCCACATAAATCCCACATTGGAACGAGGCCCACAATGCTACCTCAAGACCCACTTGCCCATGAAAAGACGGAGACTCATTGCCTCCATTCGCGCCCGCGGGGCACATCATCTTCTGGGGGAGAGACAGCGGATGGATTGGTGAGCCACGTCGGGATGTGCCTGTCAATCTTCGCAAATGGGAGTCATTGAGGATGAATCTCATACCCTTCAAAGTTGCCCAAAGATATGATCAAATCCGACGCTTATGCCGAAGTTGGTCGCCCCGCCCCTCGCTACATGTGACATTGAGCACGCATCCATACGGATGCTAGGATCATACCTTCAGGAGGTCATGGACATGCGAGATCAGCTATGTCCTCGGGCACGCACTTGACATGTATATACACATTTATTTCATGATGATGTATACTTGTACAGTTTGACAGCATTCTTATTACTGCCACGGTTTTTCCCTCGAAAACCCTTCGGGCGGGGTTTTTAACCCTGACAAGAATAAGTTTGTCAAGGCTCTTCGGGTCCCATAGGCCGATTGGTCTCAGTGGACGATAAAAAAACTATTCTATTCTATTCTATTCTGTCTAGGGATATTTGGTAAGCTTTGTTATCCCGATAAATTTAGCTCCAAGAGTACATATTTGCACTTGCAAAAACACAATAGGCAGGGACATGCTCAAAATAGAGCTAAGTACAAGGAACTGAACCGATATTGATGGCAATACAGGGCATGCAGAAATATACTATTTCTCAATTCTCATTTGTATTGTGTTCTATTATCTTTCTATCCTTATCTCATGAGATGAGCATGAAGATTCCGAGATGCTAAGTTGGTATCTTTTATTTGTCTCTAATTGTGTAGATCTTTTGGCATTTCTGAGATGCTAATATGTTTGTTTCCTTGTTGGTATATTTTCTTTGTCTCCGATTGTAGTAGATCTTTTGGCATTTTTGTATGCGGGCATTGCCTACAAATATTAATATCTAGCATGACATATTAGCTTCTATGGATTTTGTCGTCCTCGTTAATGCGTGGGACCTATCAAGTAGAGATTGGAAATAATCAAAGATGAATTCTATAGCTTGGCTACTTGACGCACGTAAAAATTGACATCCAAATTGGCGCCCATAACGTTGACAACTATGTTTTAGTTAGAATGGCACGTTGTACCGGAATGGAATAGGTTGCAGTGTTCATACGATTGGGGATATTTTTGCAATTTGGTTTATGTTGGAAGTTAGAGAAGTGTTAACCAATTCAAATCTTGGACAAGAATACTCCCATGTCTACTCCTTGTGAGTTCTTGTAAAGTTTTGCTTATTCTGAAGTTGAAGTGCTCAAGTATTTACGCTCATTTCAGAGTTTATGCCCATCCATTTAAGTTGCCTTGCAATTCTATAACACCCTATGCAAGGCAAATATTGGTTGAGATATGATGATCTCATGTTTACCAAATCTTAACTCGATCCACTTGTGGAGATGTTTGATTATTCCCCACAACATATGTATCAAGATGGCATTTTTTAAATATACGACAACATAGGTGCCATGGCAAAGCACATGGTTTAAGTGCTCTTCACGACCATATTGTTTTAGGCAAGACCTTGAAGGGACCAAAATTTTCTTAATCTAACACAAACCATTACATCCAATGTTTCCAAGTGTGATATGATGAATTTTTTTTGTATTATAGCACAAACCATTACATTACACACCTTAAAATTAAATTCCCCCTTAAACCCCCTTTTGTTTGGGTGCATATTCACACGGGGGGCGACTCCGGGCAACGAGAGTTGTTGGATGGGCATATTCACCCATTATTCCTTGATCTACACCGTACACAAAATTCCTCGTTTGTGGGGTATGGATGTAAAGAAATTATGATACTGTATAATAAGATTTGAAAAATACTATAAGATTTCAGGTAACATACTATATGGTATTGATTTTGTATGGAATTTAATTTTAAGGTGTGTAATGTAATGGTTTGTGTGAATATGCATATGTTTCAATTCTAGATCAATACATGCAATGGGTACTATTGTGATGTTTGAAATCCAAATGTAGACAATAAACTAAAAATGTAGACAGAATTGGAGTGGCTGGTAGTTCTTCATTGTTTTTTCATATCGGAAACAATTTCTAATAAGCCTCTATTGGTGGCATTCTAATGTTGACATGTAATGAAAGTCAAGTCGTGTATATATTTGTGTGTGTTTTTGCATTTCGTATATTGGAACAATTTGTCAGCAGGCTGATTGCTACCACGGTTTTTCCCTCGAAAACCCTTCGGGGCGGGGGTTTTTTAATCCGGGTAGTAATCCGCTTGCTGCGCTTTTGTATTGGGTCCCATAGACCGATTGGTCTCCGTGGACGATAAAAATACCTTCCTTCCTTCCTTCCTTGGTGGTATTTTAAAGGCTGTGCATATGACTAGTACTAGTTGAATAAGAAAAGTTCAATTTTTTCATTTACGTCTATCAATTTGATATATTTATGTAAATTCTAGCATCATCATTCATTGTGAGAATGCAATTGTGAAATGCTAGATTCAATTCAGAGTGCGAGTAAATTCAGACTAATATGCTGCCAAAAACATTAATATTTTGACGATTTTGGTAACGAAAATGATAATCGAAAGTTCTCATGCATTTTTTGACGAAAATTTTGACAATTTTCTTGACGAAAATTCTGACGAATTTCCTGACGATTTTTGTGACATTTTTTGTGACAAAAATGCCCACGATAATATTGAGGCTAAATCATAAGAAAAGCTGACGATTAAACTGATGATTAACTTGCCATTTATATGTCAGGTAACATTTGTCAGATAATTAGTCAGCCATAAGAGTACAGACAATTATCTTTTTTGTGAATACTATCTGATCATTTTTCTGACATACTGGTCAAAATTTTAGACACCAATCAAAAATTTTCAATGTCATCTATTAATATCAAATACTTATAGCACCAACTACAATATTATGCAAATATTAAAGACATGAACAACCATCAGAAGGAAGCAATACAGTCATAAAATGAATCTACAATTTCTCTAGTGGCACCAACCACTTCATAAATGAAATGTTTAACAAATTATCTATTCCGCTAAATTTAGCCACAATTGCTTAGAAGCAAACTCTAATCACCAGCAACTAGAAGCAGGAAGACTCATACAAGATGCAGTTTACATTGTTCAAGCTATGATTTAGTTCAATTAAAGATAGATTCGTCCTTCGTAGATACAGGAAATGATTTAATGGAAATCCATCATAGCAAGGAGATGGATCGTCAATTCTAGCTAGGTTTGATTTGAAAGAGATTCATTTTGGCAAATGAAATGGATTGATAAGATAGGCTAGGCTCAGTTCGCATACCTTATTTCAAATCACTTGCACTTTATAATCTATGTTTCCTGCAACAAACAATTTCTTCTTACATGTATTTAAGGATTACTCTGGAAAACTTCTTTTCTTTGACATGATCAATTGATAAGAATAGGTCACGAACATATAGATTCAAATCAAGAAGAGAAATTATTTAGGTTCTCAGGACAAGAATTTCTATTCTAGTTTGCAATATCCAGCACCGGATGACTTGCAAAATGTCAAGAATAGCCAGGCTCACATATTAATTGTTATAATTCACATCGATGAACCGTTTTATGTAATAAGGATCTTAAGCTTGTTTTGACGAACTACTGAATCGAAGTTTATTCAATAACTGTGGTTGGACTTGTTTATTATTGTGAAGCTAGTTAATTGTACTTTTGCTGAGAGTAACTAGTGGTTTATTGCATATTGAGATGGAATATCTAGCAAATCTAGAATGAACACTCTTTGTGAGACTAAGATGGTCAAGAAGCCTTGAATAAGAATTTCAGGAGGTATGGTTCATTGGTGTGAACTATAACAATTAGTATCAGAGCCAAGGTTCAATTCCTCGTGGCAACATTAGTGTGTTCCACATGCTTGTGGCCAAGCATCTCGAGGAAGGAGAGGAATTGATATGATCTGTGTCCCTGGGGGTATGGCATAAAGCCTCGTAGAGGTTGGGGCTCATGAAGGATCCGCCCTTTTGGTGTATTGGTTATCACTGGAGGTGCTAGTGCATAACATTTGGCATCAGAGCTTGGCCAATCTGAGTTATTGGTGTAACTCGTAACCTATGTTTATTTGACCCATTATATCAAATATAGATCTTTTTGTCATTGCTAACAGTTTGATTATGGATTACGTAACAATTCTGGATGGATATAAATTGCGAGACCATGAATCGTCTGAAGAAGTCTTGAATACGTTTTTGGAGATATAGAAGGTATGGTTCATTGGTGTGATCTATAACAAACAGGACAACACAGAAGAACTGTGGCACACAAGACCAAAAAGGGAGGGCGCCAAATTCAGAGGCGAGAAGCAGCGTAGCCAGGGGTCTAGGTGCCAAATCCAGAAGGAAAGAAGCAACAATAAAAGCATCGCCAGGGGCCTCCTGTATAGCAGCTCGAGAATTTTGCTTGACAATTGGAATGGAAGCACTCCAAAGTTAGGTCCATGTGCTGCCAAAAGGAAAAACACACAGTTTCAAAAGAAAAAAAGAAAAAGCATTACTAATTTTACTCTCAATGAATGGCCAAAAAATAGATATCCATAATTCCAATGGAACTGGAATGGCGCCCTAAAGGCATATTGTGACAACCAAAGGCATCCAAGGCATATACTAACTCATGTAACGCATAGAGAACTTTGACCTCACCCATTAGATGCAGGGAAGTTCCTAATCTCATTCGTTCAATTTGGATATTTCAACGATATTCAATCAACTCATCTCTCCAAGAGTTTGCCCTTCGGGTAATCCAAAAATCTGAAATCATACAAATGTGTTTTTTCAGTGATAAATTATAGTTGTTTTCTAGTGGTAAATTTTTGGGTGCCTTATATCTCTCAAGAGAAGTCCTGCTGCCATGTCTGCCCGTGGTGAGGGGGACTGTGTTTCAGTGTCATCGACATGCATGTCAGTGTGATGGATTGAAGGGATGCAGGGCTTGTCTGGCTCTTCTATCACTTCGGTTGCTATGACTAAAGCAAGGGTCTAGAAGGTAGGTGGAGAGATAGGGGGTTTGGAGGGTAGTAAAGGTTTAAGGAGCTAAGGGGCTCTTGAAGACTCGACTAATTCAAAGCATGATACAAAGCGTAAACAATGGCCACCCTCAGTGATTGGCACAGATTGGGCACCTGGGAGGGGGGGGAGGGGGAGGAGGGGGTTAGAGGGTTTCACCCGTGGCGGGAAGGTCGAATTCCTGCCACCACCGAAATTCTTTTGAGATGAGCTTGAGATGACAGATAAGCAACATCTATGCGTAGTTGCCTGCCTCTTTGATTGAAGAGCCAGAGAGAGAAAGTGGCTAAAAGATGAGAAACTAGTATGAGGTCACTCACACCAAAGAGCTAAAGAGAGAAAGTGGCTAAAGGATGAGAAACTAGTATGAGGTCACTCACACGTGCTTTTGGCGAGAGAAGGTTGCTAAAAGATGAAAGCTTAGAGAGAGAAGGTAGCCTAGAGAGTTAGAGAAAGAAAGGGACCTGTAAAAAGGTCAAGCTAGGGCAGGGGAGCGTATATACTTGGTCAAAAGCCTAGAGAGAGAAAGTACCATAGAGAGTTAGAGAAAGAAAGGGACTGGTAAAAGGCTGCTATGCAGGGGGAGCAGAGATAGCATTTGCCAAAAGGGTGAGAAAGTAGCCTAGAGAGTTAGAGAAAGAAAGGGATTGGTAGGGGAGCAGAGATAGCAGTTAGCCAAAAGGGTGAGAGAGAAACATGTAGTGTAGAGAGATAAAGTGTCTAGGAAGCCTAAGGAGAGAATATAGGCGCTAGAGAGAGAGTGTAGGCGCTAGAGAGACAAAGCTTGGAATAAAACCTCTCCAGAGAATGAAGAAATCTTCATATGTTAGAGCAACAAAAAAAATGTTTAATCAGTTGGAGCATCTCAAGGAACAAAGACGAGAGGAAATTGAACGTCTTTCGATGCTCTACAAACGTTGTAGCTGCAGTTCCCATCTGCTGCTATGACGTGGCCTTAGAATGCGGTGCATTTATTGGCTCCCGATTATGGCTTGGATTCCAGTGGGGTATTAGACTCGTAGATTGGTTTCTATTTTGCAAGTCGAATACCATAGATTCGCATGTAAATTACGTAAGTCGAATACGCCCAAAAAATATTCCCAAAAAATATTGTGTGAGTCGAATACCCCTCCAAAGTAAAAAAATGATAAAGGGTTCGAACTCGCACAAGGAGGATGAAAACCAAAGGAACCAACCATATGCGCCATGCAGCATTATTACAATAGAATTTATTCTCATATCGTAATAAACCATGATAATTATGCAATCATGTATTCGAATCGCCATTTTTGGAATCCAACCCCCTTTGGGGAGCCAATATTTCGCTTCGCTTAGAATGGCCAATGAAGGCTATCGTCCTACATCCAATAAACGTCGAAAATATAATCTTATAATTTGCATCTTTATGGGTTATATTGCATCTTTCAATTCGGACCTTTGATTTGACGGTAATATTCTACGCTTATTAGAATTTTGAGAAGAAAACCCATTTCAAAGGTCAATGGTGCGCATCGGGCGTATGGTTGAAGCAAAAAAAGCCAAAAAAAAAAAACCCAAAAGCGCTGGGAAAAGGCCGTGACAAATATAATAGGAGGCATCGATCGTTAATGCAGGAGGACGGATGGGCGATTGGGGAAGGATCGGCGGCGGCAAAAAATCATCCGGATATCCGCACCGATCCCCCCGCAATCGTCAATCCAATTAAAGCATTTGAGTTGTCACTTATTCCCAAGGCCGCCAAAGACTCTCACGAGACAAAGAGCCTCAATCGCTTCAGACACGCGTGATCGAGCCGGTTTGGCCCCACTAATCTGATAAGCCCGTGAGGAGTTGAGACTCGGATGAATTACCCGAAGCTTTGGCGGGTTGAATTGATACTCTAAAAATCCCGCTTGTAACGGCTTGAAATGTACCTTCAGAGTAGAATTTTAAATGTGCATGCCTGCCTCCTTGCCTTTGGTGTAATTTTGCCGCCATAGAGCATGAGAGACCCATAATCCTCGTGGATGCCCGTTGGATTTGAAGCCCCGCCAATCTTTATACAATCCTTATGGGATTTGAACCCACCATCACCAAGCGAGAAACCAAAACATTCAAGAAATACAAGAGCAATTTCAAATATAGAACAAAGAAAACATGCCCTAAGTTGCCTAATGTATGGCTTCGCCCTAAATCGGATGATTCCTACGGAAGAACACACGAACTCTTTCTTTTGTCATCAAGCCGCCCATTTGTGCCAGCCCGCCCTCCGCCTAAATGCCCTCTCACCTCCTCACGCCCTTGCCAAAAAGACTAAAAAACCTCCAATTTTTTTTTTTTTTCTCAACCTCTCCAAACATAACTTATCTAAAACCCCAAAAAAGCAACATGACATCTAAATGACATTAAGCTCCTCAAACATGGCAATATATACGGTTTTCTATACAATACAATACCAGAATCATAGTTCCCACCATTGCGAGAATACCCTCCCGCAATACCAAACGAATTGGGCAAACTTAATCGTCCTACATCCAATAAACGTCGAAAATAATATTCTCGGATTATTCCTCCAAAGATTATTATTTATTGGATACATACGAAAATTTCATATTACGAGCGAACTGGACTAATTCCGTGGGCGGATGGACGAAGTAGTCGTATGGTATGGAGTTTTAGTAGCCTCATTAATGCTGGGGGTGCCATTTTGCAAGCAGAGGCGCAAGGGTAGTTCTAAGATCTGGAAATGGTGGTTATTTTGCGGGTTGATGGTGTTTGTGTCCATTTTTAGCTCGCTCACTTTCGGGATTTTTGGGTTTGTTCTATCGCACGTTCCATTCAGGAATACATTTCATATTTCAACGGAATGCAAAATCCTTTCAAAAGGTACCGTTGTCCGATTAAGTAATTTACGGATTTAATTAGCTTTTGTTCTTAGGGGCTTATGTTCAGACATACTTCTTTTATCAATTTAAGTGACTAAGAACTCGGTACGACGGTTAATTGGGTTTTGTATGTGGAGCTTCAGAATGAAATGAACATTGCTCAACTTGTCTAGGAATAGTTCGAAAAGTAATTCAGTTTGAAGCGTTAATGTTGCTTATCTTAAGGACTCAATCAAATTCACTTTGCAGGTGTTGATCTCCGGTCAGGGAAAACATGTGAGTTTGGAAAGTTATCTCAAACGTCATTAGCTATCCTTGGAATATCTGGATTTTCAAAACTCGGATGTTCTTTAGACTACTATTGGGCATCTGTTTTTAAGGTCAATGCACAAGCAAGTTCTATTTCAATGCTTCATAAATTTATTTCCTTTAGACAACATTATCGATGCATTTATTGAAATCAATTAGGTCTAACTCAACTGTAGAGACGATTTAGGTTAATCTATGTAGCATACACACATCTCGTAGCAGACACTAGGTAACATTACTACGGCACGATTTAGGTTAATCTGTGTAGCATACACACATCTCGTAGCAGACTAGGTGACATTACTATGCAGGTATTGTAAATATGCTTTGCAGTGCTCTCTATCTTTTGACAGTTAATTTAAATGCAGTAACATTCTAATGAAGGGCAGCCTGCAGGACTGTCATAATTTCTTTATCCTTTTATCTTGGAACTGGAACATTTTTATCACTGTCAGTTATCTGTTTGGTCAACATTTTTGCGGTTTTGTTTATTAAGTCAATAAAACTGTGGTATCATATTAACTGTGGTATTATGCATTTATTAGGTTGAATTTCAGCCAGAAAATTCTCTTTTACCCATACAAACTTTCGCTGAAGTACCACAAGTTGCTCTTCCTTCCCATTGTAGGCCTGACTTCAGTGATGCATTGTCGATTACTGAAAGTTTCCAGGTGTGGTGTTGTAGGCACTTCTGTATGCTTGCGCCGCATGACTATAGTGTTGCACAATTGTTTGATGTGCTTGTTTTGTGTTATTTCAAGGTCAACGAAAGCTACAAATGCATGTATAGTCCTGGAGCAAGGAGGCCTATAGAAATTTTAACAAATTCTGGAGGTAACTGTACCCTTCCAAAAACATCCAGCTTGAAGGTATTTCGGGATCTGGTTGTGATGTAAGTACTTACGCTCTAAAATATGAACTTTCATATCCTCCTCCATATTGTATTGAGTGTTACTTTAGTCAATCTCAATGATAAGGCTGATTATCGCATGGAATCAAAGCATCCAAATGGAGTGATCTGTCACCCTGATCAATAAGTAGAGATTGAATATAAATCGTAATAAGTGCTAATTATAAGAACTGGATAAGTTCTATAACATTTCTGTAGCAAAAATGTAGTTTTAATCCAAACTGTGCTCATGGTGAGAACTTTGACGGTTTTAATTCTTTATTTTTCTTTGCAGGGTACTTAACTCTGACAAGTTTCTTTCAAGTTCTGGAAATGCAAAAATATTCTTCAGCAAAGCATTTTTTCTGTTCTTACTGGATTCTTGTCTTCCACTTCCCTTCTTTTGATAGCCAAAATAACTGGAAGCTTGAATTCTAGACTGCTGAAACAAAGTAGGACATCTTCAAAGGATGCTAAATACTTCAGGGCTCGTTTTCAAATAGCAGGCCTTGTCTTAATGCTGATACCAGCATTAGGTTGGATATGGGGAGAATATCTTAGTTTGAACAGCTTGAAGGTATTAACCAGTGGATTGGAGCATGAATAAAACGTTTTAAGCACTTCCGTTCTACCAAAAACTTTGGTCCCTTGAAAAAGCTAGAGAAATTATGAAAGGTTCCACACAATGCCTGACGCTGCTCATTTATAACAGTATGCAAAGCCTGGGCATTGCGTAGTCTCATCTAGAAAAAAACCACGTGTACCGCATGTGTCTGCAGCTGTAGAAATGAAATCTTAATAGATTTGAGTGGGACCTGCAGAGTTTCAAGCTATGGCAATCTATACTTCTAGTATACCTGTACCAAACAAAGAAGAATCTGTAGTTCCTGTGTGCATATATACCTGTACCAAACAAAGAAGAATGTGTAGTTCCTGTGTGCATGAAAGTGCACTTTGGACACTTTAATTCTATATCATCCTATGTCGTCCCACTTGCGAGTATTATGACATGTCAGTCTCCTTTGTTGATTTTACATTTCTTGCTTCGTCGATGAAGAACTATCGGAACTTTTTGTCTCAAAAGCCTTTTGGCTCAATGTTTAAGTATGCAAAAATGCCTAAGCAGAGGGCAGAAGTATGTCAATAGTGGATCAGCTAACAAGACTGCTAAAATGCTTTTGGTGTAAGGGTCACTTCCCACTCGCCATTAAGTTAAGTTAGCTTAACTACTTGGTTATCTCTTAATCTAACTAGAAAAAATTTCTACTTTTCCATTGAGGTGGTTAAATTAGAACTAACTTAACTAAGTATGAAAATTTGCATTCCCATCAAGCCTAATAAGTTAGAATTAAAAAGTTGAATTAAAGCTTGAGTTGATGATTCACACTAGTAGTTAAAGTGCTAAGTTAGGTTAGCATTAATTAAGCTTGTTTCACACTGCCAGTTAAGAAATTATGTTAAGTTAAAGAGAGTTTTGTTGGCAAAAACAATTAATGCCAACTACCAACAATGCACACTAATTAAAATGCACCTAAGGTTAACACTAATGTAGTGCTAGACTTTCCAACTAATTTGTTAGAAACACGGGATCCTTCCATAGTGAAAACCTCAAGCAATTGTTGGAAGAGCTATAAAACAAAATATAACTATACACAAAATATTATGAAGATGCATATTCCTAGATGTTAAAAGAGGCAACAAGAAATATGCATTTTCATATGAAATATAAATAACCTAACTACTGTTAAGCCTTTCTCACTTAAAAGTTAGGTTAAGTTAGTGCTTAACTGAGTTAAGTGTACCTCTCCTAGGTCACTTAACTTCTAGTTTAAAATAAGGGGTCCAGTTAAAATTTTAATTAAACTTAACTTAACTACTGTCAGTATGAAAGTGACCTTGTTAAGTTAACCATAGTTAAAATTTAACCAAATCCTAACTTAACTGCTAGTAAATTAAGTGCTAGTGTGAAAGCAAGTTTCTGTTATCTGTCACATTTAACCTAACTTAACCGCCAGTGGGAATTGACCCTAAGGTTGCTAATAAAATAATTTTGTCATGTAGAATATATGCTTTTGGTGTAAGATATCTTGTGTACTTTTTTTTTTTTTTTAATTATTTAAGAACATATAACTTACTTGAAACAATGCCCAGCGTTGCTGGGCTTTTCGTCAAGCATAGATTCACAAACTAAAAATATTATTTGAAGTTTGAAAATAATAATGCATGAAGTGAAGTGGAGTTCCGTTGAGCTGAATGAGTGAAATTACAATGACCCATAGGTGTACCCACAATGAGGCCCTAACATGAGTGAATATGAGTGAAAAATCCAACAATGACCGCAACCATATAACTAGCTTAAAACATATAACTGGGCCCACGACCCACAAAGTTCTCGAACCCAAAACCGCATCCAAAGCGCGTGCAAGTCAGAATTGACCAGACCAAAGCTGCACCTTGGCCCGCAACCCTCAAATATCGACTCCCAACCCCCACCCCAACAAGAAGGGGTAAAAGTGAAAACTGCAACCGCAACCACCTCGGAACTGCTGAAAATCGGCTATCATCTCAGTGTCAAGAAGGAGAATCGCGCTGAACTGCAAAACACAATCACACAGATGGTTAACGTGAAAAGGTTAGGAGCCCTATGGCCAAGCATGCATCATGCTCGAAAGGCAAGTAGAGCACAAGAATCTGATGAGAACTAGCAGAACTGCAGGGTTGGGAAGAAGGCTAGGCAGATGGTTTTGTGTTGGTATTTTAATTGTAGTAATTTGAATTTCAGCCCATGGGAAAGCACCCTAAGTGGTCGTCACGCATTTCTATCGTTTAGAGTGCTATATTGTGCAAATGGATTGGATTTGCAAATCCAAAAGTCTATCATCTAAAATGCTATATTGTGCAAATGGGTTGGAATTGCAAATCCAAAAGTTTATCTTTTACTTTCTTCGATGCATACCTACAACATTGATATATTATATTCGTTCATGTAATCAAAACTTCAATGCCAAGGGATCATGATGAAAGCAAAAGCACTAAGGGAACATTATTAAAAGCAAGCACTAATTAGTACTAGAACTTAAGGCTTGGTAATAGTGTTGAAGATAACATTAGGATTTAGTAATAGAGCTTAAAGTTTGGTACAAAGAGTAGGTGAGACGATTGTCATGTCTGCATACACAAAGAAATTCCATTAAAGAAAACATACATAGGCACATTTTTCAGCAAAGATTCAAAACATATTCTCATCAAGCAATGTTAAGCTTATATAGATTCGCGGATTCACAGATTCCGAAATAAGAAGAGCGTTCCTTGGATATGTACATTCAATCTAAATAGGTTTCTAACATATGGTATGGATATAGAAGATAAGATATAAAACATAAAAGGCAAAAATATAGTGATATTTTATATATGAGGGGACACCATTTCAGAGTGTAAGTAGCATAGACTACATTGCATTTGTCTTGCATAATAATAATACCGATATGCATAATTCCTCTTCAAGCTTCGGTTTCTCTCAATGCCCCAGGCATATCTCTCTGTTGCTATCCAAAACAATGTTTACAAAGCATCGGGTCTCTTATGAAGCGTAACACGCTTGGCTTCAAAAATTACATTGCAGCAAGATGTGAGTTTTATTGCAGATCAGGTTAGATTTTCTTTTGAAAATGCTTTACGTTGCAACATAATATAATTGTAAAGAAGCAAAATGATGGGTAATATAAATGCGTCATAAGCGGAACGAGTGGATGAAAATTTTGCAGCAAAATTAGTTTCCGCCCAATCCAATTTACAAAAGGATGAGATTTAATTTTCTTTGAACTTCTTGTACTTAATGTTGACGATTCTTCTCAGAGTGGTATTATCAATTTGCTTCCTTTCAAAGCCCACCGCTACCATAAGACATAGATCATGTAAAAACCGCTTTGAAAACTTTGGCTTGTATTAGAAGTACCTCAACGATTTGAAACATAGCCAACACATTATAAGATTTGGATAAGGAAACCCCTCAATTACAACATCAAAAGCCTTGACGAGAATTTTATATCTTCTCCAAACTTCCATAGTAGTCACTATATCCATTAATAATCTTATAGATTGTTATTATAGTTGCCGATTGTTCGTGAAAATTGTAGTATATCATGGGGTTTCTCCCTCCTTTTTCAACTTCTCTTTTTTCCTCATGTTTTATATCATAACCGATTGTTACCATTAAAGGTTTGTCCAAACCGCCAATTAGCGAGGGCCACGTCGCGGAAGTAACAAATCTTACCATCACTAGTAGTGACCATGCCATCGGGACTCTTGGGCTCGCCAATTTTGTCCCCAATTTACAAAAGAGGTTGCCATCCCGTCCTAGATCCCTTTACAAGCACTCCATGCACATCCCCTGCCCCCCCCACATTCCAAATCAGCACCAACATGAAGTATCTCGTGACCATTTATGGTGAAGTGTATCCCTCCTTTTCTTACACATGGAACCCTCAGAAAATAAACAACTTCCTATTATGCATAGCCGACACCTTTCATATGAAATAAACCGATGGATCTATGTAAATGCGTGCTCATCAAATGCAAATGTCAAGGTAGAGTAAAGGACCTTCTATACATAACAGAACAATTCCTCCTTTATACTTGGCTATGAGCTCAAATCTGCGGGGCTGAGCCATGTCGAAGTGCTTCAATGGAGGATTACACCATCCACCATTGTTGTTCGCAGATCATAATTTGGAGGACAAGAATTGGTTGCTTGTCACAACAATGGATGGACTTCCTCGTAGACGCCATTCGTGGTCCGGGTGATTACATCTTACTTGGTAACATGCTCCACATGTCAAGCCTTTGTTGAATAATGCGAAAGGCTTAATGCAATTGTCTTTACTCCATATCCCCGCAAGATTTCCATAGCCACATGCACCGCTTTGAACCAACAGATCATAATCATCATGACCATTATCATATGCAGAAATAAAATGATATAACCGAGTGTTACAACATAAAACGGACATACAGATTGTAAAATTATAAATTGCAACTTGCAACATAGCAAAATGATATTATATTAAAGACAAGTAAACTTTACTTGTTGCATAAATGGAAATGAACCCTTACCCATGGTGCCTGCCGCGATCATCGCCTCCATAGAATGTAGCATGTTGTGCTCCATTCTTGCTCTTGCATAAACCCCGAAAAAAGATATTGCACCAACATTAGCCAACATCATCCACGCAAGCCCTTGAATCTTATATGTTACCATTTTGAATCTGTTAAAAACAGAGACCTAAAACTACAGAGTTTAACACTTGAGTTCTCTAAACATTAAGCAATGCAGAGAACTCGGGTGGGATGTTAAAATGAGATCTTGGCTTATATAACATTCGAGACGGCGTTTAGAATAAGCTAATTACCGGATTTCACCGAGACCTTTTAACTTTTACTTGCCTTTCGCTTAGGGCGGTTGATGCAGAAGGAAAAAAAGAATCCATAAAGCTTTTCACATGCAGATATGGCTATGGCCCAGCAAGCATGGTAAAGAGCATCAATTCCTAACTTTGCCTTTTCTTTTGAATATTTATGTGGGCAAACTCAAAATCGACTCCTCATCTTCCGTTTTGCCGTGATGATCCCACTTTGTTAAGTGGAGAAGTGGGGCACCTCCTTCCCACTCGCATGAAGCTCTTTACGCTTGCATATTCTTCACCCATTAAGCCATGCAAATAGAAAGCCTAAGCTAAACCTGTCTAGAGGTGCCTGAAGTAGTTGTTCGTAGTATTTAAGGCCCATGAAAAATCCATGCTTGTGTTGATACGAGCAAAGGACTGAGATGGCCATCTTAGATTGACCCATTGAACTTGGATGAGATCCAAGCGTAGAAGGCGGAGATTGGTATGTTGGGTTTTCCTCTCCATCCATCGAATTCGAGAAGGCCTAGAAGAAAGTCGAGCAAGGTAAGCAGGGAGGGAATCGGGATGGTCGGAGAAGAGATTTTCAAGGACTTTCTAATTTTCATGGCCGTCCGATGCGAAATTAAGAAATCTAATGGTTGAGATTAAAATAATGACGTGGCACAACACGTGGCATAGCTAAGAATACAGAAATCGAAATCGGGCAGGGGGGGTTAGGCAACCCTGCTAAAAAATAGCAGAATAGAGAAATTATAAAGAATCTCGGAAGCGACATTGCGACGCCAAGAGAGAAAATATATAGATACACTAGGCCCACTGGGGGGTCTTCCCCTCAGTGCCCGTTGGAAGCCACAAAGCTACGCCAGGAAGAGAAAATAGGCACATCCAATAGAAGAATCCTTTGGAGCCTACCCAGAAGCGACAAGTGCTACACCGGAAAAGAGAGAGAGAGCAAAAGCACGACCAATAGCCAACTGAGAATCAACCCGATAGTAAACAAATAGTTAATAGTCAACACAAGCAACCAAGCACAATAGCACAATAACAAAAAATTGAAAAGACGACCCATCATGCGCCAGCTGTAAACAAATAGACCACATGGAAGTTTAAGACAAGGGGATAGACGCCCTCTTGGACAAGCATCAGAACGCCAACCGAATCAGAAAATACATGAGCATGATGGAAAAAGGATTCTAGAGATAATGACACAACAAATGAGAATATTTGAAGCCACAAAGCTACGAGAGAGAGAGAAGAGAGAGAGAGAGAGAGAGAGAGAGAGAGAGAGAGAGAGAGAGAGAGAGAGAGAGAGAGAGAGAGAGAGAGAGAGAGAGAGAGAGAGAGAGAGAGAGAGAGAGAGAGAGTAAGATAGAATAGTCTAGGCCCGACCAAGCAGGGGGTCCGTCCCCAGGTGCTCTCCGACAAGTGCTACAAGTGGAAAAATTGCAGAGGCCACCAGCCACAAAGATATAGAAGAGAAGAGTCGATACAGCCCTCACTAGGTGGAACGAGAAGAAATCAACAGATATTAAGACGAGCCAATACTAGGTGACTAGACTCAAAGGAAGGAGGGAGGGAAACTCTAGAACCAACCGAATTCAGCTAAGAGGAAACGCCGATGAGGAATGCTAGCAGGCAATACGGATATATAGTAGATAGAGCTAAAGAAAGCCTGCGCCATAGAAGGCTCAGGTTATAGATAGGTCTGACGCTCAAAATGGCGTGACGCCAAAACAGGCGTCACTTTCCCCAGAATGATGGTTCTCTTCTATATAAGAAGAGAACCATGGCATTCTAGAGAAAGGTCCTTTGCAAAGGAATAACATCCGACACAAAGAGGAACCTACCTCCTCCAGTCACAGACCAAGACTGCGAGCAAAAACAAGTAAGATCACCGAAAATCCATTGAAATATGCAGACTACTCTAGGATCGGGATAAATGGATAAAGAATAAAGCAGACGTTATGGAGCAAAGGAGCAACAGAACAACAGGGCAATTAAGGCAAGAAGGAGAAGACAACGGGGGTAATTAATGTTAATTTGAAGGCAAGAAGGCGAAGACAACGGGGTAAACTAATGGTAAATTGAACAAAAAAGGGCCATTAGAGGCGATGAGGCACTTGACAACAAGGAGGTACAGTAAGGACCACCAAACAAGCAATGGATGCCAACCATGAAAAATGAAGAAAAGCAGTATGAGGCCCAATGAACCAACACAAACAGTGCAAATGGAGCAACCAAAATGAATGCAACGAAATGGATTAGCCAGACTATAAAGAAACGAGGAATCAACCAAAACAACAGTATGAGCGATGGAGCTGAAGAAGCAGAAGAACCATGCAGATAAAGGAAAAAACCTGGTGCCAAACATAGGCTAAACAATAGAAGGCCCGAATACTATGGTAAAGACATTGATTGATATCTTAAGAAGGAACTAATGATGATAAGTTGAAAAAGCGATGCACTAGCAAAGGACAAGGGATAAAAGGTGACATCCCCATAACCTGAACACAACTGAAAGCGTGATGAAAACTACAAGAAACAAAAAATGGAGCCATAACGGATAAAAGACGAATAGAACTGATGAGACAAGGGAATACTAGGGACCAACAAGACACAAGAACCGTGCGGGGTGCAGGGAGCCAACAATAAAATGGAAAATGATGCCAACAAGCGAAAAAACAGACTCTAGTGAATCGGGCAACCCGGATAAAGAGAACTACAAAGATAAGAAAGCACGAATGTCTATCTCGCAAGGCCAATATAACAAGTAAAATTGAAGGTCACGAAGATGAGCAACGAAATTATGAGCAAGGAAAATTAAAATAACAAAGCTAAACAATAATGAGACTAAAAGAATAAACTCAAAATAAATGAATCCAGCCAACCATGGAACAAGCAGAACAAGTGGATACACCTATGATTAAAGGCAATAGAACACGGTCGCTAGACATAGAATGGAGAGAGGGACAATTCGGGCAATGAAAGACTATGATAGAAAAAACTCAGGAAAGGAAAGTGTCCGATGATCAGCTTGGAGGAATAAGGGGGAAGTGAGTAAGAAAAAATGTAACAAGAACTACAGAAGCAATGGAGCACAAACAAGAATGCAGGGTCCATAGGAAGAAACAGGATGACCGAAACAGAATAAATATCAGGACAGACACTATGAAAAATGAATAACAGTGAATATCGAGATCGAAGAAATGAAGCGGCACATTGGTGATCAGGCCCTGAAGCAATGACGCTGCAAAAAACAAGGTGGAAAGCATCAATAGAACTAAAGAGACCACTAACTATGGAACGGGCGGAGCGAAAGGAGGAAATTGGATAAAGGCAATAGAAAAACCACCAGAACTAGAAGGGCGAGAGGAACAAATTCGACAATTGAACACATGAATAAGCTGCAGTAGAGAGGATAAAGAAGGATCCCATAAAGACACAGGACATAAGTGTCAACTTAGATGAACAAAATTGGCAAAAGCAAAAAGTAATGAAGCAAATGGAGTACAAGTAGGACTACAAGAAACCATAGGAAGAAACGGGACAATGGAACAAGTATAAAACCAGGGCAAATACTCAAAAGACACACGGACTACAGAACAATGGAGCAATGAAGGACAACTAGAACTAAAGGACATGACCAGCGACCCAAAAAGAAGACAATAGATAGGATAGTAGAATATTAACCGAGATAAGAAAATGACGGGAAGACATTGATTTTAAGGTAATTGTTATATATATCAACCAGAACCATATCACATCAGAGACCCATAGAAAATAAGATAAACCAATCACATGAAACAAATATCCATGCATCATGAACTAAACAGATCCCCCACAATTAACGAACACTGGTGTAGAATGAGGTAAAAAAATACACTTAAAGAAAACATCTTAATGCATGATCGATATAGAATGCTCATTGCTATAAAGAATGCTCATGCATAACCTCCATGCCTATACTCAAACACGTGCAAGTCTACCATAAGTTATATTTCCCATGAGAAAAAACCAAGCGATAAAAGAATTGACAGGGCACATTGATAATAATGCAGCCGTAACAATGACAAAAGACATACTACAATAAGTTATAGTTCTCCAAAAATAAATACTACAATACTTGACATTGACGGCCTTCAACCACATAGTACATATTGCAATAGACGAAGTGGGAAGGTTTGGTTGGAAGTTGTAGCTTGTCATAAGTTAGTCAAAAAATGATGGATGATGGTTAGTAGGTTGATGTTTGAATGGATTATCCTTCTGAGCTACTGCTTTTTATTCCAATTAGTAATGGATGTATTGCTTAACATGTCATCCATAGGCTTTCAAAACTCTAAGGGATATAGTCAGATCAAGGAATAGCGTTAAAAGCCACCCTTCAATTGCAATTCAACATTGAAGGAAAGTGCCATTACGTTTTTTTGCTAAAATTAGGTGCTTTACCCTGTAGGTCTATTGGTCTTCGTAGATGATAAAAATCCATTTAACTCAATTTATTTTCTATAATAAAGGAATTTTTGTAGTATCTATTGCACAATGGGACAATATTTGAACCATTTTTTTAACCATCATTGCACCCTTCGTAAAATGGAGCATATTAGGTTGGATTTAATCCAACATACAGACAATTCCAACGTGATACAATTTTTTAGAGTTGCGTATATAGAATCCAATGGCAACATAGAATTGTACTCGGTAGAATCTAACTACAAATTTCTTTGAAAAACTTTTTATGCACGTCCATACCATTTAAAACAGCAAACTGGACTCTATAGAAATCTCACTGTCAATTTATCAAATACAAAAATACAATGTAAAACATTTGAACTTGCTCAAAAGAAAATGTACAATATGGAATATTTGAGCATGGAACTGCACTCTATGAAAACTCACTGAATTCATTAAGTACAAGGTAGAACATTTGAGCTTGTTCAGAAGAAAATGTAAGTACAATAGAAGAAAATGAAGTACAATGTAGAACACTTGAGTTTGACAGGTTGTGAAATGAAGAACTTTCTACACATGTCTATCCACCAATTAAAACAAAAAATGGACTCTATTGAATCTGCTTGTCAATTTATTAAGTACAGGATAGAACACATGAGTACAATGTAGAACATTTGAGTTTGTTGGGAGATAAACACACGTCTATGAAAATCTCGTTACCAATTATAATGAGAACCTCACTCTATGGAATCTCACTACAATTTACTGCTGATAGCATAGGCAATGTAGAAATATGACATCCAATATCAAGATAGTCAATAAAGAACTATTATCACCCTTCAGATTTATAGAGATGCGTGTATGAACACATGGAAGGTAGAATTTATTTATTTAAATTTTTTTTTTTTGAAGGCAAGGTAAGGTTTAATATTCATAGAAAAAGATTACATCATACAGCATACCATAGAAGGCATACTTTCAACTTAAATACCAGTAACATATTCCTTATAAAATGGAAACATGTGAAAACAGATGGGCCAGCTATTCGGCACCAATCCTCATAGTATTATCAAAATGCATCAGTAAAAGATAGAGACCTTAAAGGTGAGATTAACATAAGTTTACTGAGCTTCGATAAGATCCTGAATGGTCAGATCTGCTACCCTCTTTCTTCCAAATATGTTCAGCAATAGGTCTAATTTATCCGCCGGCTAGTTGGTGAAGTCCAACAATACAAGAACATGGACTTCCCTTTTCTGTTGCCATTTGTGGTACAGGTTCATGAAATATCCTCTTAGATTGTTATGTCTCCATGCTTCAGTCCTCTTCAAAACCTTCTTGATAGCCGAGGCGTGAATCATCTCTTGCTTCAATTGAATAAGTAGATCCTCTTCCTCAATTCTGGAAAGATTGGAATCTTCATCATCTGAGTTTTTAGCAACACCCATTTCTCTATCTGCTGCTCCAAATCTATTAAGCTTCCTCATTGCATCTGTGTAAAACACCATCATGAAAAGTTAGCTTTAACACAAAAGAATCATACACCCCCTGGAAACAACCAATGGTGTTCCATGCTTTATCATAATTCTTCCCTTTAAAGATTCTGTGAGCAACTGCTGAGTCTATCAGAGATGCCAAAAAGGTCTTTTTAAGCCTATCAAATTTGGAGTTTTATGCTCAATAGCAATTCTATTCCTATGCTTCCAGACTGCGCAACAACTTAAGGATCTTATTGTGCTCAATAATCTATTACCAATATTCAGGAATTCCATCAGGCAATAATTTCCAATAGCCCCCATGTTGATTTGAGCAGCCCAGCTCCAGAACTCTTTAATAAGAGGGCATAGGAAAACATGGCTGGAAGTTTCTATCTCCCCACATCCCAAAGGGCATATCTTCGAGATTGAGGTATCAAATTTTGCTCTCTTGTAATTAGTAGTTAAGCTCTGGTGCAGGACTAGCCAACCAAAAGTCTTAATCTTATTTGTAGTATAACTCTTCCAACCTTGAGCACACACTGCAGCTAACTCTTTTTCCGTACAATTCCAGAGTTGAATGGTTTTGGATGGTTTATGACTCATCAATGCCATATATATCTCCTTCACAGAGTAAATCTCTTTACCTTTCAAATGCCATTGGTTGGAACTGTCACATAGTTCCTCAAATCGCCCGACTCTATCCATTATAGAGTCAGAAATCTTCCCATCCGTCCCCTGAATGTTGCCAATGAATTAGAGGCATTGCTTGGAAGAGTCTCAACTTTGCAGTGAAATAAACAATCTTTATCTATATTACTCTGTTCAAAATGGCCTGAGAGTAGTTGTAGTGGTGACTAAAACACATTTGATATGCCACTATAGAAGAACAAAGGGAAATTAACAAAAAAACCTTTACAATTTTCAAATCATGATTTGGCGAAACTCTAAGGGAATTTGGAATTGGATTTATACCAATGTTGAACCAAACAATGCTTCCACAATGAAGTTCCTGCAGCTACTTCATTGAGAGAACACAAATAAAATGCAGCTTCAACAAGCTTCAGTAAGACGAACAAAATCCTAAAAGTAGTTGGACAGATGACGAATTGCAACCCAAGATTTTGTTATAGCTGCAATATATGAGAGCGTGGAATACACAACACCACAACAAAATCCATGGTACTCACACCTGCACAAGAAAAAAATAGTTAAAACACTCAGTAGCCTAGCAAACTTGCATCTCTTATTTTTCTATTCTTAGTTGTTAGTTATGCTTATGGATATGCTTCTCTTGCATGCAACTTCTGTGCAAATAAAAAGCCTGCAACATTAAATTGGATTAAGGGTAGGTTATGATAAAAGAAAAGACAGTAACTAAGGTTTTGAAGACTTCGGTATCAGCTCTAGAGTTGAACATCTTAAACATCTTGTTGAATCTACTATGGCTGGATCAGTTGCTGGCTTCATGCACACATGTCCAATATTGTATCAGCTATTTTAATAGTAAGTGGCCAAGATCTTGCTTAGAAATTATAACTCGAATTGCATCACTGTTATGGAGGCAATAAATGGTGGTGATGGCTGATAGAGTTCTTGCTGGAGACCTTTCCATTATGTCGCCAGCTTGTGAAAAGCCACATGATGCTCAAGTAAGAATGTTGCTGCAAAAAGTACCAACAATCCCAAAAGGGTTACAGGCACATTCCACTTTCCCTCTTGATGTAAATAATTGCAAACACAATCATGAGTTTCTCTATTTGGTCTTAGCAGTTGAGATTTCTAAGAAAGCTCATATGAAGATGTTATGGTACTACGTTCACTAAATACAAAATATGAAGTTGGATAGGAGTCTAGAGTGAGATAGAACTAACCTTAGCTGCCTCCAACCAAAGGAGAGACATTTGCCCAAGTAATGCATAATAATAAAGGAGACTGGATGCTTGATTTGATTATAAGCAGCCTTGTAGGAGTACTTAGCCATAAAGGCTATACCCTGCTTTTCAATATTAATGACCCCCAAGCCACCGTTTTTCTTCTTCTTACTGCATTCCTCCATAGCTATTGGAGTCCAGCACCTCTTGTTATGCCCATAGAAGATGAATCTACCAATAATGCTTTGAAGCTTGGAGGACACCTTCTTAGGAGCCAAGATGACAGAGGATTGATATACATGAGAAGAGGAGAAATTGCAATAATAGCCCTGCCATGCTTAGAAATGTATTTAGAGTTAAGGCTGTCGACCTTCCTCTGAAATTCTCAATTATTTTAGTCCAAATATTATAGGGACTACCCTTAATAGCATATGGAATACCTAAGATCTTAGAAGAATTGGTAGGTAGGATATACTATGACCCCAAGAGAGCAGCTATTTGCTCTCCTTTACCCGATCTCTAGCCGTAACCTTTGATTTGATGGGATTGACTTTACAACCCGATGCATCCCCAAAATGCTCCAGGAATTGTCTCGAGTATTAATGATAGACCGGGTAGTCCATGGAGATAAGTAGGAAGGTATCATCTCCAAAATGCCCATTCAAAATTTGATCCATCTCTCCATTATTAGAGAGAGTTAAACCTTGATCAGATTAGCATTTTAGCCTCCTCCATCTTACCATGAAGGGCCTCCATTATAATAAAAAAAAAGAAGGGGGCTAGTGGGCATCCCCGCTAACCCCTTTTGCAAGGGGAAGAAGGGACTACACTCCCCATTGATCAAGATCGAGGATCCGGGTTAATAAGGATAGATCTAAAGATAAGAATTACCTCATTTGAGAAACCCGGGCTCTGCAACACTTAAAAAGAACCTCCAACCTACAAAGATTGAATGCTTTGGTAATGTCGAGCTTGATAAGGGCAATATCCTTTTAGAGTCCTTGGCCCATTTCAGCCCCGTGATGGCCACCACCATTATCGAGGATGAACCCTGCCCTTAAGATAAGTCACCGAGAGGAACCGATGATCTTGTCCAAACAAGCAGTTTAAGCCTCTTGGCAATAGTACTAGAAATTAGCTTTAGATTATATTCGATAAGGAAATAGGTCCAGAATTCGAGAACGTGGGTGGGTATGTCGATCTTTGGAATCAACGTGATTAAGCTAATATTTATCCTAGCATCTATACACTTTTGATCTCTCAACCCATTGGCTATGTAAGTGATGTCATCCCCAAGGATAGGCCATACCTTAATGTAGAATTCGACAGAAGACCGGCCGTGTCTTGACTCTTGCCTTTATCCATCTTTTGGCGCTTTTGAGAAGCTCAAAGATTCGAGAATGGTCTCACAATGTGAGCATTATCCTCGTTAACCTTAGCCTCAAGATTAATGAATCTATCCATAATATCTTGATGGCAATCCCGATTGGTGCCCATGATGTTGGTGAAGTGCACAAAGAAAGCCCATTTGATCTGAATCTCAATGCTGATGAAGTCATCCCCTACTTTAACCTCAAAGATATGGTTCATTTTGATCCCGCCTTTTGCCTTGACGAAGAAGAATTTAGAGCTACATCTCTCATCATCCCTAATTTCTTTGATATTGGCTTTCGCTTTCCAATTCTCGCAATTCTAATCTCCTCCCTCTCGATTTTACCTCTAATATTATCCTTTTCATCTTCTGGAGCATGAGGAAGGGAATCCCTTAAGTTCAAAGAAAGGCTAGTTTTCCTCGCCTATGAATATCCCACCCTTGAGCCAATTCTTGATTGCTTTGGAGACCTTGATCTACCAAAACATCCAGCCCTCAAGTTCCTATAGGTTTAGGAAATCTAATGATAACTTGTTGCAAACATCCATGAAATCATCCCCGCCCGTAAGGCTGGTATTTAGCTTAAAGTATGTGTTCTTTCTTTTGACATCATTCAATACCGTAATCATCAACCTTGGGAATAGTGATCGTAAAGGGTAAACCCTTCCAAGTTGACTACTCTACATTACTATAGTTCCGAGATTCTCGAGAGATAGAATCATCCATGAAGACACAAGGTAGGATCAGCCCTTTTTTCATCCAAATCAGAGGAATTGGGCCTAGTCCTTGCCAAAGATCGATTATGGCCATGGATGAGCTCCTCCAAGAATCTTTTCCTGAGCACCCAGGAGCCCAAATTTTATTCTTCATAAAATCGTTAGTGACCATATTTAAATCCCCTCTTAAAATACATTCCTCAAGTCCATATTATCTAAACCGCTTTTGACTTTATTCCAAACCTCTACCCTATCCCCGGATTATTATAAGCATATATGTTGACTAAAGCTAGCTTAGTCTTAAAAATAGTACATAGGAGAATCACGCCACCCACCATCCCTACCATTAATCATATAAAATTAGACATATTAAGATTATTTTTCCAAGCAATAGCAATACCCTCAGAAGAGTCATTAGCTGGAATAGACCATAAGCTAAATTAGGGGTGAGGGTTCTACCTATCATAGCCTCATGATTAAAGTCATGGATCTTATGCTCCTGAATGAATAGGATATCAGGATTAAGGGAAGACAGGCACACCTTCAATCTGTCCCTTTTAATAGTATTATTTATACCCTAGAGATTACAAGTAATACAATTAATCTTCTTATCCATTAATACCTATATTTTCCTACCTCCTTTCTAGCCTGGATGGTAGATTTTTTTGGGCTAGCTCTGCTGGGTCATGTGTAGAATTTCTTCTTACCTCTACCCTTTTTTCTGTCGACCAAATTCCAACCTTTTTCTTCTGTGTCTAAGAGGTCTTCAATCTTTTGCTCGAGATAAAAAATCTCCCATTGCTGAGTGAAGTCAGGAAGCTTTGGCATGGAAAGAATGATGTCTCTTGTATCAATTCTAACAGAAAGGTTAATGTTCTTAATCATAACCACCATACCTTCATCGATGTTAACCTTTGCCTGATCGTCCTGATCATCCTGATAATGAGAGTTGATGGTGGTAATATTATTCAGCCCCAGACTCACTCACCATCTTATTATCGATGGTGGTACTACACGAGGACCTGGCATAGGGGTCTTGGTGTAACTGACTTTAAGGTCCATAAAGCCCTCTTCCTTAATTCTGATCTTGAATTCCTTCTTCCGGGCAGAATGGATCAGTTTAGAAATGCATACTGAGGGGTAGTTAGTTTGAGGAATGTTAACCTCAATAACTTCCCCCAAGGTGTTGGAAATAACAGTCAGATGAGTCTGAGTCCAAAAATGTGACGCTCCCTGCTAAACATACGGGCCCCACCGTACACTTCGGGAAAATCCCCCCCCTCCCTTAACAACCGCATGGGCCCTTCGCCTACCCCCAAGACTCCGGAGGTGATCCCTAGTGTGGGGAGGGAACACGAAGGTGTCTTGCGCGCCCTTCCCCTATGGGCTCCTATAACAGCGGAAGCGATAACATGTCAGAACTAGCATCAAACATATAAGTGCTACCTCGAAGGGTAGTGCATCACACATATATCAATACAAAGATGATAATCATAAACCATAAAACATGAGAGCTCCTACCCAGGCTCAGACTCATAAGGAGGACGACTGACCGGCTAGGCCTCAAGGTAGAGCAGACCGAGTCATGGCACTGGCGAGGGCTGGCATAGAACAATGGCTAGGGTTGACCACTCCATCCGCCCCTCCTGTGCATACTTTGCAGATGGGCTAAATCAGGCTCTGACAGGACTCTAGTTTTCCTGGACACGCAATCCCATGGCTTCACCCATCTGGGACCGCCTCCAAAGTTGCATCTCCCTCGTCCGACGAGGCAGGAAGGGTTGCATCTCCCCTTCCCAGGATCTAGAGGTTCCGTGGGCGGCTAGAGAATCGTGGCGACATACGATCCGTACCCGACTTAACCCCCCAAAATGAGAGCCAAGCCAACACTTGCAGCTCTCGAGAGGCGTGGCACACCATTTCCCCGAGGTGCCTGGACCCATGCTCGGCCCACACCTAAGTGACCCCACCATAAGCCTAGCTCACTATGGGATCCCCCTGCCCCCCACTCGGGCAGGATCCTCCCTCCACATTCCCTCAGCCCTCCCTGTGTAGTGCTGAGTCATATCATAGCCTCGATAGCCTGGGCGGGCTCCCTATGCACAAAGCCGCTAACTAATAGGAACTAAGGGATCTACTCTAGGAGCATACTACATATGGCCCTAGGTCTCTACCCCCTTTCCAAAGACAAGAGGAGCAAACATGTTCAACCATCATCACATAATCATCATATCATGAGAATAATCATAAGAAGAACATCTTAACCTAATCATACAAATCTAACTAATGGTTAGGGTTCGTTGATTAGGGTTCAAGATGTTGAATACTCTGTTCTAGGATGGCTCTACTCTAGATACAAGATACTAGCACATCCGGAATGCTAATTCCATGAGCTATCACAACTACTACCCTACATACCGCTCCCTCCTCCAGACTCCGCATCCGTGTGCCTCCATGGTCTTCGACTCACGGATGCCGCTCTTGCTCCAAGAACGAATCTACCTCAAGGGTCGGGACCAGCCATGCCACAAGAAGGTCCATGTTCAAACCGAGTTTCAACCAGTAGGTGAGTCTCCGGGTGCTAGGGCTGGAAAGAGGCCTAGGTTAGGTTCCAGCCTATATAGTTAGGGTCCACCTAGGATGCCACATGGCACCAATCGGCGGTCCCAAGTGGCGGTGCCCAATAGGTTAAGGCCACGTGGGATAATGGTCTTAACCTATGGTTGGCTAAGTTATGTGAATAACTTGGCCATGCCTCTAGTGCCACAATCTATGGTATGGCCAAGGCTATGAAGATAGATTTCTGTATAGTGACGGATCCAGAATATAATGCATGTATGGCATATATTCCTCCTGACCGCCACATTCTCCCCTTAGGACAATGTTGTCCTCAAAGATTACGCCAAGGTGACGAACCTACCTTATGCCCGAAAAAGAAACAACATGTCATAGCCTTTAGTTTACTTTAACAATCAAGTTTTATTAGTTAAAGTCAAAATTTAGGCTATATTTGTACTTATACAAAAAATTATATAGCCTTAATACTGCTATTTCTTACTTATAATTCAAAACATTATTATAAGAGTTATTAGGGTTCATAATCTAAATTATGGCTCCCCTATCTTCTCTCGTAATGCACTCCTCATTGAAGTCCGCCTTCTACTTGCCTGCAAAGGAGCACATTACGCTAGTTTAATTAATAAATTGTGGTTTTAGGGGACCACCCCTTTTACCTCCTTGAGCCAACTACTAGCTCAAGGTTGTCATACTACCTTGCCCAAGATCATGGCCCTTTCGATTTGAGCTTAAGGATCATTTAAGATGCTCCCATCATCGCCATGATCGAGTGCTACCTTGTACACGATCCCCCTGGACGAGTACACCCCAAAGGCATCATGCCCCGAGGGTTTCAGCTAGGAACGCCTCACGATCCCATCATCACAAGATGATCACTTTAACCTTCACTCATGACCCTCCTACGGCCAGGTGTGTGATTTTGATCGCGCATAGGGATCATCCGGACGATGTCCCATCATCGCCCACCATGCCTCATTCTCACTCACATGACCCTAATGGTCATGCGCGCATTCCTTGGCTGCTGGCCTAGAGAATGCCCTAAAGGCGATCTCATCATCGCCCACACGATCAAGATTCCGGCACATGCACCCTACTAACTAGAATGCATGCGCCGTGCTTAAGGCTAACTAACAACATACTAGCTAACCTCCCGCAAGTCGGGTCGACCAAGCCTGAGACGACTCGCCCATCAAACTCCTTCATAAACTCGGGTATTGCTTCTCCAAATATTGCTTCAGTACCCATGTCGCGTCTTCCACGGGTTAGTGTTTCCACTTAACCAAATATTTGAGGAACCGAGACCTCCTAGTCTTCTTGAATGACTTATCAAGAAGTAATTCGTGCACCCATTTCTACTTGCTCCTCCTCACATATTTCCAACAACGCTAGTATCCAAAACCTCCTCGGTTAGGATTGTGCCTTTTAATAAACTTACGGGGAAGACCTTGTGAAACCTTAAGATGGGCCTTAAGATCCAACTTGTAGGCTTGGGAGCCCACTCTCTCCAAAATCTTGAACGGACCAGCCCACCTAGGGGCAAGCTTCTTGCAACTCCCAACTCCAAGCTTGGCTTGCTTCACCTTGATCTTCAACCAAACGCTATCGCCTACCTTGAACTCTCTTACGGTCCCCGTGCTTGTCGGCTACACTCTTCTCACACTTCTTGCTGCCAATAAATAACCCCTTACTTCTTCCACTAGTCACGATATCCCCTAACATCCGGCCGATACTTCCACCTTCGACACGTGATTGTGCCGTATCCCGGTTAGGCACCTGGTACCCGTAATTTACCATGAAAGGAGACATCCGAGATGACTCATGCTTGGCACTATTGTAGGCGAATTCCACCAAGTGGATGTACTCATCCCACTTGGACCGCTTGTTCCACACATAACTTCGGGCATATCTTCAATGATCCGGATTCGGCTCTCCGTCCCGCCATCCGCTTGGGGATGATATGCCGCGGCTCATGGAGAGCTTCATGCAGAATGGTGCTAAAGAGATCCCGCCAAAAGGCACTCATAAACTTAGAATCTCAAGGCCGATATTATCTCCCCAGGCATGCCATGGAGTCTAAAAAATCTCCCTTACAAATAACTTGGCAAAGTCTAATGCGGTGTTAGTAGTTCTTGGGGGCACAAAATGTGCCATCTTAGATAATTTGTTCACGACAACCATCAATGCATCCTTGCCCCTCAAGAGTTCTAGGAGCCCCAGAATGAAATCCATGCTTATGACCTCCCCCCTCGTGATTTTGGCACCCCCAATGGCTCTAACGCACCACTGAATCCGGTTGCTCCACTTTGGTCTCAATACATAACTAGGTAATATTGAATATACGCAGCCTATCCGGCCTCTTCATTCCCCGCCGTAAGTAACTACTTCAATCTTGAAATAGGTCTTCATGAAGCTTTGCATGCCCCGCTATTGGGCAAGTATGTGTGTCATGAAGAATTAACTTCCTTACCCCCCTCGATGATTTGGGCACACACAACTTATGCTTGTGATACAACAAAGCTGCCTTCCTTCTTATAATGCTTGAAGGCTTCCCCGCGCTTTATCCGCTTCGCTTCCCTCGAGAGGCTTTCCCACACCTCCTTGAAGTCCACATCCGGCAAGGACTCCTCAATCTTCTTGCCAAACTCACTTGAAAGAGTGGAAATCGTGATACAATGCGCCCTTGTCTCAAATGGTCTCCCGGAGAGGGCATCCGCCACAACATTAAGCTTGCTCTGCTTATATATAATATTAAAATCATACTCCTCAAGGAATTCCATCCATCTCCTTTGCCTTAAGTTGAGGAGAGGGTCATGAAAAGATATCAAGGCTCGTGATCGCGATCTAATCAAACTTCCTCCCCAAAGAAATAATGCCTCCATATCCTTAACGCCGACAATGGCTAGCAGCGCTGATCGGGTTGGGCAGTTGCTCGGCGCTGCTCATCTTCTTCGAGTCGTAGGGCGATTACCCTTCCTTCTTGCATCAAGATCGCCCTCATATCTTGTTTGCATCCATTGCTACCAACTTATCTTTACTCGATCCGAGAACAAGCATTGTCATGAAAGTTAAGGCCTCCTTAAGCTTCAAGGAAGCTTGACTTTCTAACCAATGGCTAGTCCAATCCTTAATCTTCTTTGGCCTTGGTGAGGTCCCATGAGGGGACGCCACTTAGCAAAGTCCTTCACGAACTTTCTCATGAATATCCCGCCAACCCGAGAAAGCTTTCTTACCACATTCCTTGAGCTGGCCAAACTATTGCCTCTATCTTCGATGGATCTGTGGGAGATTCCTTCGATGTTACTACATGCCCCAAATATTCCACTCGCCCGCTGCAAAGTGGCACTTGGAGAGCTTCCCATACAACCGATGACGCCTCAACTTTTCCAACACCTTCCCGAGATGTCGACAATGCTCCTCAAGGAGTTGTCAGATTAGAATGTCGCCGAAGAAGACAATAACAAACTCGCCCAAGAAGTCCCTCAAGATGTCATTCATGAGGGCGAGGCAAACGCTCTTTGGAGCGCTCGATAATCCAAAGGGCATTATCAGAACTCAAAATGACCATACCGCGTTCTAAAAGCGGTTTTTATGGATATCCTCTTCTTTATTCTTATCCGGTGGTATCCCGACCTCAAATCAATTTTAGAGAATACCTTTGCTCCTTGTAACCGGGTCCATTAGGTCATCCGCCCTTGGCAATGCATATTTGTTCTTTATCGCCCGCTTATTGAGTCGGGCGATAGTCTATGCACATTCTTAAGCTCCCATCTTTCTTCTTCACAAAGAGTATAGGTGTTCAAAGGAGACACACTTGCTCTTATAAACCCAAGCTCGAAAGCAATTCCCCGGCCGCTTCTTGAGCTCAATCAACTCGGGTGCTCATTCTATATGGCTTTACCGTAGGCTTCGTGATCCTGAGCCAAAGTGATCTCACATTCCACACCCCTATAAGGTGGCAGCCGGGATTTCATCCGAAATACATCCTGAACTCAAATAAGCCTTGCTACCGCTTGGGCAATTGATTCCCCTTTGGGTCACTTCCATCCCCGCTTGCTGGCTCAACCGATTCCATCCTCAAGATGTAGTCCACCTTATTCCTTTCTATACTCTTCCTAGTAGCTGCTTCAAAGGGATACACCGCATGAGAGAATCGACCTTCTTACCTTTCACTATCAATTTGTTTGCCGCCATGGTGACTTCGCTCCGCCCCAATCAATCATGGCTTTAGCTGGCTTCAAGAATTCCATCCCCACTATAAGATCATGTCTTCCAATATCCATGACTTCCGGGCCTCCATCTGCCACTTAGCCCCACCAAGGTCTATGTCAAAGATGATCCTCCTCCCCTTAGTGTGCCGAATGGCGCCAGCTTGCCATAGCCACCGCCTTGGCTTAGACTTCAAATACCTTGTTCTTCATTAGGGGCAACCACCTAGAGATGCAAAAATTGTGAGAGCTACCTGCATCTATGAGGACTACATATGGATTACTATCTATGATCCCATCAGCCGCGATGATACCGACCGATTCTCAATATCACCGACTCAACGCTTGCACATATGTGGCACTCACCATCTATGAAGTCCCGGCCTCCCCCGGGCCGCCGCCTTCGCCCGCCGTTGGGGGAATCCCAATCCACAAGTTCCCGACCAATCATGCGCCCGCGTGACCCAATGGAAGCAATCATGCTTTTTCGCATTTCCCTCGGCTCGAAGCACCTGAAGCATAGCTTTTTCTCAATGCATTCCTCGGCTCTTCTTTGTTCCTCTTTACCTTGTTGCCGCCTCCCCCGATGGTGTAGAGACGCTTTTACCCCGAGCATACCCCCGATGCATTCCTGAACTCTTTCCCGGTCCCCAAAAGCTTTGTTCTCGAGTTGTTGGTGCTTTGTCCAAACTTATGGTTTTATCTTCAAATTTCTTGAACCGACCTTTTGGTTGATTGATAACAAGCCTCTTGATACTCGCTCAACCCCTTCAATGTTGATTCTCTGTGGAACATGGAGTTGTTGGTGCCTCCTCCAAACTTATACCGCTTTTTCAACTCAGAAACCGCTGGATTCGCCCGGCTGGTATGAGAGACCTTGGCACATAGTGCTTGGGTAACAAGCCTCTTTTAATACCCTGTAAAAGTACATACCCCTCAATGTAATTATCATTTTTATTTTCATTAAAACTAGTACAAAGGTCCAACATAAAAAGTCAAGGACGATTAATATTCAAAGTTAAGATAAAGATAATGCTAATGAGACCAAAATATATATAAAAGTTCTAAAATGTAACTTTTATTGAGATATTTACATCGGGTTCCAACATAAAGTCCCCGGGTACCCTTTTTAGGTACTTTTTGGTCACCAAAATAATACTTTTTAAGGGACACCCTAACATAGTTTTTGCTTATGAAAAAAAGCCTTTTGTGAAGGTCTTAAATGCCGCAATTGTTCCTCTTCAACTTGTTGGACTTAGCATATCCCTTCCACCAGATCCTTGCCGGTCCGATAAGGTTAGTGTAGCAACTTTCCTATATCCTTGTCTTTCATACCGTAGGAGTTGCCAAATTCTTCCATTTCATCAAGCCATGCTTCAGCTTCCATGCATGATCTATCTTTCCCCGAGAACTAGCTTCCCTTTAATTCCATACGCTGCTCATAGCACTATCTACCTTCTTCTCGATAGTCATCCGCCTTTCTTGCCCTTTCCTTGCTCTAGGTGTGTCGGATCATTGTCGGAGCTAGAGCTTTCTCACCGAAGAACCGGTTCGATGAGCTGGAGTTCGGCGATGATGGGCTCCCCGTTTCTCCTCTTCCTTCTCCTATCCCCTCGACGTTCCCTCGTTTGCCCTCCCCTTCCTTTGAGGGGACTTCGCCACCTCCCGGAAGACAAGGTGGAGGTGGAGGTAGAGGACCATCTTCCCGCCATTCATCGAGGTGGTGTCGCCCGATTGATCGTGGTGTTGCATCTGTTCCTCATCCGCACCAGCCTTTGCGCTGATTGCCTCGGTGACATATCCTACTCAAAGTCTTCTTGTTCTCTGCGAACAAATTCCTTGGTACCCAATTGCGCTGTTTCGGTCGTGGTCTTGGGATCCCGTGACTTGAGTTCCTTTGTCGCAAGGATTGATCATCAATACATGTTATTTGGGTTAGATGCATGGTCAATCTTACTTGTAATTAAATTATCTTTAGTTATAAAGGAAATCATACAAAGCCTTGCATTTACAAAATAGTCAATAGTCATTAATACATAAAAATTACATGATAGAGTAGATATGTCTTAGGACAATGGGGTACAAGAAACATTTAGCACAAAACTTAAGAAAATTTTATAACTATTCAATGGCCTCCCGGAAGCTTGAAGAAGTTCTCATTCCTTTGAATCGAGGCCTTTGCCGAGGTTGCGCAAGATGTTCCTTTGTCGATCTTCCTTCAAGTGCTCTGGGTCATCTCCTGCCCGGAGTTCGGTGCCGCTGTTCGCTACCATCGAAAAGTGTTAAGGCCCCTAAGGTGTCCCTCGCAAAGTCGAGGCAATGGAGCCGACGGGCCCTGCTGAAAAAGGATGATGTGGTCTCCGCATGGGCGATATCTTCGAAAGTGTCAGCCCGGCCCGAGTGCTATGAGAAGTGCCACGGATTCTTCCCCCCTTGGGCGGGAAGACTATCATTTGTCCTGGTCGAGGGCTGAAGATAGTAGCCGGCGCCATGCCCTTCCCTCGCGGCTCCTCGCGATCCAAAGGTTCTTCCTTTGAGCCGCTTCGGGCAGGGCGCTTCACCGCCATAAGATCTTCGTGATCTCTCCACATGCTGGTTGCGTTGTCTAAGTTGATGCTGCTAGACCCTTCCCTCATGCTCCTGGCTCGAACTGTTCGGCTTGAGCTTGGGCCCCTCCCTCGGTTTGTAGAGTGTGCTCTCTATCCCGCTGAAACTCCTCCTCTGAAATGATAGGTTCCTCGCCGCCGATAGATCTCCCTTTATCTCGCCGATAGGGTCGCTATATCCGACATTGTCTCCCACAGCATAAGAGTGTCTCTCCGCCAGCTCCCTTGGAATCTCTTGGTATGAATAGTCGATGAAGTCTGCGCTCTTCCCATGTGCTATCATGCCTAAGAGCTCGCCGATTCAAGACTGTTCTCGCAATACGACAAGTTGAGGATGTCGCTTTGCAAAATGTACTCCTCCCCGTGATGACTATCTACGACAGAGTCGGATGTCGAATCGATGGTTCGGTGGTCTTTCCGATGTCGCCGCCGTGTCTTGACATGTATCTCTACATCCTTGTTGCCTCTCCGCTTCTCCCATTCTGGGTTTTGCTCCCCTAACCGCCAGAGTCTTCATGGACTGCAGAATCGGGTGCCCCCGACGCGCCGTGCCATGGTGTTCATAGGCGGAGGACTCTATATTCGTGATTTGATCCTGGCCCCCACGGTATCAAGTGGTGCTAAGTCTAAGGGCTGAAATGTAAGGTTCCCTACTTTGTTGATTGACTTATAGTGCATGAAAAGGGCAAGGGTCGCCTCGAGACTAAATGTACCTATGCCTATTGTGTCTCAAGCAGTCATGTAATTCGGGCATGGTCCTAGTCCTATCCCATAGTCGCTTCTTGCCTTTGGATCCTCCCAACTCTCGACCTAAGGCTTGGGTGAGTGTCTCAAGAGAAACCCACCCCCCCTTAGGAGGTAGTCTAACTTCCCAAGGCAGACCCGCGGGTCATATTGGCACATAATGTCCGTGATAGTAGGGTGTTCTAGTCGAGTTGCATGAAGATCAAACAAGTGGTCGAACACGTAGAAGGCTTGATCTACCTGGAGCCGATGGATATGGCTTGCAAAGATTGTACCATCTTTCAAAGTTGTTTTGGCGCCATTGAGTAGGAAAGGGTGCAGAAAATGGCTTGCAAAGATCAGTGAAGGATCAGAAAATCACCTAAGGGGCTGGGAGCAGCCTCATGAAGGAAAAATGGCAAATGAGACCCCTTTATAGACTATAGATGACCCTGGTTCGTGGCAAAAAGGTGGCTACCTAGGGAAGGCCTTGGTTCCATGGTTGGGTGTCCAAATGAGCTACCATGAAGTGCAAACTTAAGCAAAACAAAGCAAGAAACACTACATGGCAATTTGTTGGATCAAATTTGGCTAATTTGGGTCAAAATGGCCCGGGTGAATCTACAGGATGGCCTCTCCGCCACCGGACGCAGACGCTGCTTTTGGCGCCGTCTCACCTGGCTTGGCCTATTTTGGAGCCATTTTTTGTCATTTTTGGGAGTTTGAAGATGCTAACATGGCTAATTGGGCCGATTCTAACCTAATTAGCAACTTATTTTGAGCAAAACTGACATCTAAAAGCATGTTTTTGGGGCAGTCGGGTGAATCCATCAGCCAAATACTGGCATGGACGCTAGAGGCCATTGGCGGCCTCACCCCCTAGTTGCCTCGATTTTGCTTTTTGATGATTTTTTGCCAAAATTTCGTTTGTAGTCATGATTTCTAGGGTATTTCTAAGCGTGCTATGAAGAATTCTACTACAATTGGGTTCTATTTCCTAGATTTCAAGCATCCAATCATTTTTCTAATTACAGAGGGAAGTAACTTTTATATTAATAAGAAAACACAGTTACATGGGATTTTCTAACAAAATTTACAAAATTTGAGGCCTAGGGCCTCTCTCTCTCTCTAATCCTCCGCTAAGTGAATATCCTTTGGCATAAGGGTAACTCTCTAGCATGGATGGCACAGATTCCTTCCTCGGCGAGCTGCACCAGCTCCTCGGCTGTTCCGCCCCGCCTCGGCATTAGAGGGATAACCCTATAATCTGTCCTAACTCCCCTGCGATACTTGTTCAAGGAGGCTCTCAAAAGCGCTTTCCCCTTATGAGGGAGATTTTGTGCACATTTGAAGTGCTTAATCTCCCTAAACACCCTACGCAAGTATTCGGCCCGTGGGTGAACCCTTTGGGTTTTTCCAGCCTAGGTGGGGTGGCTTTGGTCGATTCTTTCTTCGGGCTCGCCGCCTCCCCACGCCTCCTCTCAGACTCTCCCTCTCAAGCGTAATAATTAATCGCTGTACCTCGTCTAAATCGACGGGAGGTGTACCTTTTGGTATGCTCATCTTTATGCAAGAATTCACGCATCCCCGCGAGCATGAATTCCCCTCTCCTACTACCTTTGTTTTGACCACCTTCGGATCCGCCACTGGTGGTCTTCCTCGTCGGGTTTGAAGCTTTCCCCGACGCCTTGTGTCCCTTCCTTCTTCTCTTCCTCCACCTCCTCATGTTGTGTTGGGAGGCTCTTTCATGATTATCGGGTCCGGGCGAAGGCTCGTTGTTCTTTTTCTTTCGCCCTTCGGGCCCTCGGCCGTTCCGGAAATCCCCCCGCTTCTTCCTAGCCGGGGCTCCTCCGCCAAACCTTCTCCTTTTCTTCTTTCGGGCCGGCGGCCTTACTTTTGAGTTTGTTGCCGCTTGTCGTGACTTCCACCTCGCTTCTTCCACCGCCTTCCCTACCAGGTCCGCCGAGGGCCCAAAGTGGCGGGATTCTTCTGGCCCTTTGGGTTCCCGCCGACGACGACCGCCGGGCTAGTGTGTCTCCCTCGTATCGGAAGCTCACGTCCGCCGCCGCCCGAGGGCTTACTCCCTCGCCTTCTCGGCTTCCTGCGTGCCTGAACCCTTGACGTTGTCACTGGGCCCATGGAGAGGGTAGGGCGCTCGTGATACTTCCTCGCTGTTTGTTTGGTTCGAGCCATATCTTCCGGTTCAGGAAATGGATGACGCAAGGCTGAGCAAGAGAGAGGTGGTGGTGGGAAGTGTTGGAGAGAGAATGAGGTGGCAGATATTTAAAAAGGAGGGTCCCTGGGAATATTCTCCTACCATAAATACCCCTATTTATTAGCCCCCCCTTATTAATTACACCATATTTAGTAATTATTTAATTATTAATGTATATATTAAGCCTATTTTAATTCATATTATACCTTAAATTTCCGAATTTTCTAATGGTTTGAGGTGCTAATTATGGATTTGCGCCATTTTTCACCTGGGTCTCCGATTGGCATGATTCTTCGACCCATTTTAGGTGAAATTTGACGCAGATGCATAATTTCCACTCCAAATTTACTAGAAGATAATTTTGACTCACTCATTCCTTCGTCTAACACTTAGCCTAAATCCTGACCCACTACCTAGGAGAAATTTTTTTTTTCCTATTTTCGCGGTTCGATGGTGGAAATGTTTATTTCACATCTCCTATAGGCTTGTTAGGCTACTTTCATGGTTATGGTCAGTGCTAGTTCCTGGTCAACCAAGAACATTGCTCTGATACCATTGTGACGCCCCGCAAACATACACGGGCCCACCGCACACTCTATGCAGAAATCCCCGTCCTACCAACAACCGCGATCGGCCTTCGCCTCACCCCGCACTCGAGATCCCTAGTGGGGAGGGAACACGAAGGTGTCTTGCGCTCTTTCCCCATGGGCTCATATAACAAATGAAGTTTATAACATGTCGAACCAGCATCAAACATATAAGTGCTACCGGCGGTAGTGCATCACACATATATCAATACAAAGATGATAATCATAAACCATAAAACATGAGAGCTCCTACCCGTGCCTGCATCATAAGGAGAACGACCGACCGGGCCAGGGCCTCAAGGTAGAGCACACGAGTCATGGTAATCGGGCGAGGGCTGGCATAGAACAATGGCTAGGGTTGACCACTCCATCCGCCTCCCTGCATACTTTGCGATGGGCTAAATCAGGCTCGACAGACTCTAGTTTCCTGACACGCAATCCCATGGCTTCACCCATCTGGACCGCCCAGTTGCATCTCCCCGTCCCGACGAGGCGTGAAGGGTTGCATCTCCCCTTCCCAGATCTAGAGGTTCCGCGGGCTAGGAGAGAATCGTGGGCGACATACCATCCGCACTCTCACTTAACCCCCAAAAATGAGAGCCAAGCCAACACTTGCAGCCTCGAGAGAGGCAGTGCTGCACACCATTTCCCCTGAGGTGTTTCCACCCATGCTCGCCCACACCTAAGTGACCCACCATAAGCCTAGCTCACTATGGGATCCCCCGGCTCCCCCACTCTGGCAGGATCCTCCCTCCACATTCCCTCTAGCCCCGCTGTGTAGTGTCGAGTCATATCATAGCCTCGATAGCCCCAAGGCGGGCTCCTATGCACAAAGTCGCAACTAATAGGAACTAAGGGATCTACTCTAGAGCATACTACATATGGCCCCTAGGTCTCTACCCCCTTCCCAAGACAAGAGGAGCAAACATGTTCAACCATCATCACATAATCATCATATCATGAGAATAATCATAAGAAGAACATCTTAACCTAATCATACAAATCTAACTAATGGTTAGGGTTCGCTGATTAGGTTCAAGATGTTGAATACGGGTTCTAGGATGGCTCTACTCTAGATACAAGATACTAGCACATCCGGAATGCTAATTCCATGAGCTATCACAACTATTACCCCTACATACCGCCTCCCCGATGCCTCCTCCGCATCCGCAGTGCCTCCATGGTCTTCGCGATCACGCGATGTCGCTTCTTTGCCCAAGAATCAATCTACCCCTGGGGTCAATTCCGCACTGCCTATGCCACAAGAACGCATGTTCAAACGGAGTTTCAACGATCTAGTAGGTGAGTCTCTCGGGTGCTAGGGCTGGAAAGAGGCCTAGGGTTAGGGTTCCACCATATAAGTTAGGGTCCACCTAGATGCCACATGGCACCAATCGGTGAGTCCCGGTGGCGGGTGCCCAATAGGTTAAGGCCACGGGGATAATGGTCTTAACCTATGGTTGGCTAAGTTATGTGAATAACTTGGCCATGCCTAGTGCCACAATCTATGGTATACAAGGCTATGAAGATAGATTTTAGTATAGTGACGATCCAGAAGATAATGTATTTATGGCGTATATTCCTCTGGACCGTCACAAAAAAGCAGGGGGAAGATTAGGGAAGGAAATCCAGGTGGTAGTTCTGATCACATCTTCCTTCCCCAGAATAAAATCAAGGGTCTATCTCATAATGTAGAATGGGAAATTACTGATGTAATTAAGGATATAATATCTAATTTCCTTCTAAGGATGTAATTAACACATACCTCATCTCTGCATACAACCTGAAAAGTTTTATTGTCAAGCTTCAAGATAGAGAGGATGGGGATGTGTTGGGATTTGGTTATCCACATTTTGACCTCTCCCTAAGAGGGACAATTCCGCGGGAAGTAAATGAGAATTGCTTTCCCTGAGAAAATATCAGTAGCAGAAGAATCCAAGATACCATAGAGGTCAATGAAGTCACCATTAAGAATATTTTGACTGCCAGAGCCAATTGGAGAATAATCCGAAGTATTACTTTTCATTAGAATATTTTTATAAGAGAGAGGGGAATTCAAACCTTTTGCCTTGTCGCTTTTGCCAATCACCTGGATGGTGTTGCAAATTTCGCTTTTCCAACTTTGATTTTTGTTATGTTAAGCCGACAACTTTTACTTCATTGTAATTACCGCAATCACAAGTGTCCACCTTTGCCGAAGTTGAAGAACCCGCTATTGTCTTTGATCTTGCGCTTCTGGCATTCCTTTTAAGTCTCATTTAGTAAACTTCTAGCGAGGTAGAAATGTCCTTCGAGGGTTCGGCTGCTCGCCAATCCTCGCTTTGAGGGATTTTCTATGTCTCTCAATACGCATTCGATTCAAGATGGCCATGTTTGATGAATCGCTTTATATAGAATGTTATCCATTTCCCTCGCACAAATCCCAAAGATGTTTCGCACTCCAATCATTTTGCCATTTGCTCTGCCTTCCCGATAGTCCTTGTCAATAGTCTCCATTTTGTCCTTACATGCCTGAATTCCTACTTCCTCATGGATCCCCATACAGAAGGCAGTAGCCCTTTGTTGGTCATTGATAATCTCAAACCTGGTATAGATCTCCTTTAACAGCCTTCCATGACACATCCTTCCGGCCCCTCCAAAATGTAAAATTTGAGTCCACTTTTCATCCTCGCATTCAAATTGTTTCCCAGAAGATCCTGCTATATTCCCCTTAGTCTTCACGTCCCTGAAATGCCTAGATACCAAGAGCGACGCAGAGGAAAGCTCGAGACAAAGTCAGGGAAACGAAGGCTACGGAGTGACAGTTACCAGAAAAATCTCCAGCTTTTCCCCTTACCCCCAAGGACCAAGGCAATAACTAGCAATCAATAACTTCCCCTCCCCCCCCTCCAGAGATTGCGAATGACAGGACAGCTCGTACCATCAAAAACCAAAAGGATCTAAAGAAACCAAAATTCCCTACCCCTCAGGGGCACCAAGAATCGGCTCAGAATCCCAAGAAACCTGGGGGAGTAGCAAATAATTAGCTACCAAAAATCTCCAAACTACCACCGATATCGCCGATGAATTGAATAGGGTGAAGATCAAAGAAGGCCACCCAATAGTATAAAGGCTCAACTCAAAAATCGGGCGAGCACCATAGCTAAAAGATTTCACTTGAACCTATTCCCAAGAAAAGGCTGGAAATTGTGAGTAGCCACCCTTAAAGATCTCTTTGTCCACAAAGCATAATACACACAAATAAAAAAGTTGAACCCAAGTCTCAGTAAAACCAATTTTGAACTAGAATCAAAAGCTACTCTAATCAAATTTTCAACGAATGATGGAATTGAATTCCTCAGAGCATGAGTAATTTTCAACCCCTCGAGAACAGCTTTTGAGCAAAGCCTCATCCATCTGGATTGGGGAACTCTCCTTGGGACCAGGCGGTGGCTAGGGGCTCCTCTTCGCAGCCCTAACGCTCATTTTCCTCAAAGATATGTTGTAATCACCGTGATGAAAAAGGCAAAGAAATACCTTAGTTAAACAATTTTCATGAATCTTCTCTGGAAGAACAATCTAGATACAAGAAAAAAACATTATATGTATCTCCAAACTCCAATGTTGAATGCCAAAACCACCAGAGCTGGCCAAGCTTTTGATCTCTCTCTCTCTGTTGCTTTGTCTCCGAAAGTGGAGTTACCGCTATTTTTCTTCAGTAGCTAATTTAGCAGATGTCACCTAATTTAGCATCTAGCATTAACTTACATGCATATATAAGGAAGTGATCCTTAGGACACGAAGAACAAGTTGTGTGATCCCTTGACCTGAGTAGCGTCTTACTTTCTCAAGCTTTTAGCCTTACTCATTGTATTTCTTCATTCTTCCTTATGAATTGAATCAGTTTGCAGACTGATCATTTATCACTTTGAGCATACACATTTTAATATGGAGCACAAGACAGTTTGGTACCTTCCGTTGCGGAATCGTAAATATAAATAGGCACTTCACCAATGTCATTGTCAATATCTTTGAAGAAGGCAATTTCATAAAATACGAATAATTAGAAGGGATTCTATGAAATTTAAAGATTTCTCAAGAGAAACTTTGACCATTACGCTTATAAATGCTTTATACAAAATTTTTGGAAAAAAAGGTTTTAATCAAAAATAAGATTCTTAAGAAAGGTTCTCTTTTACCAATCCATTGTATTAATATCTAAGTTATTAAAAATAGATAAATAAGAGAAGTGCTAGACAGAGAATGCCAATTGTTTCTATGCTAATAACTTGAGCTATAGAGGTTAGATTTAGATGATCTTTGAGTTCTTTGAATTTGCAAAGTGTATGCCATGCATTTGATAGTAATATGGTTTTATCATAACTTTTGAATCCGCACTGCTTTGAGTGTTTTTATTGCATTGGAAAGCTCTCCCAGACCTTCTAATGATGTATGAGAAGCACATATTTGGTTAATTTTTCTTAGTCGAAATAACGTGATTTCTAGGTGGATTTGATAAGGGTTGCCCACCCACTAGTTAATTAGAACATGGTTTGCCCAAATTGATTATTATCGCCATGTCCTTTGTCCCAATCATTGTAGTGCAATAAGCTATAATGAAGATATTGAAGAGATGATGTTATCATGGTTTGTATCTCGAAAAAAGAAATTCAAAATTTCTACTTTGATGTGTTATGGGATTTGTGCTATATTTGATGGTTAATATGTTATTCATGATGGTTAATATGTTATTCATTAACTTCCCAATATTTTTGGATTTTAATTTATTAAAAAAGGGGGGACAAGAACGACAAAGAGATCCTTGCAACGTGATTCGCCGATATCTCTTTGCTCTTGTTAATCTTGATCCGGCCCATCTTTGATATTTCTAGTTTTGAGGTTTTTCAATTTACTTTTTACATAACTGCCACTTTGACGAAAAGGAAATGTTGGCAAAGATATTGTCGATAATTTTTTTTTTTTGCAATTGCTTATCGTGGTATCTTTTCCTTGAGAATAGACCTTCTCGCCTTTTCCATTTCTGAAATTGACATGTGATTAGCCGTAACCGTAGCATGCATGACATATTGGTAAGTGACAATAATGGTTTCTTCACGGGCGCATTCTTTATCCTTATGAAGATTTCAAGCGCTTTATTCATGGGATGAACTCAATATCCTTGGGTCTGATCAACCAGAGAAATAGGTTAGTTTTTGTATATTCTCAGATTCGCTTATTTCCAAGGATCATGATATGTGTTTGCTACACAAATGGCATTGAGGGTTTCTTGAGGCTCTTCACCCCACCCTTTGCTTTGATATTGCAAAATGCTTTGCAAATGTTGTCTTGCAAATACTTTACATACACGAGGCCACTTTTACAAAGCAGTAATTTAGTAAGCATAAAAACCGATGGAACTTTTAGCATGCTTTTAAGCGCAATTAATGGTGGCCTTTATTACCGCTTTGGTAGTATTTAACAATAACCCGTCATGGATGTAACTCTATAAAAAATATACCGTAAGATGCTAATATGATTTTCACTGAATCTTTGGGTAGATAATACCCCCATAAGATAGGGGAATTAACTAGGAAAGATGGGTTAATAATCAAAGAATGGTTAATATTATATGTAAGGGATAGATCCGCATCAACATTTGATGTCATAATATTAATTGAATGTTTTGGCTTCCATAAAATTCATGCTTATGGCATTCCAAAATTAACATTGGACATACCGCTTGATCCGGTAAACATATAATATTAATTAAGCCTTTATTTCTGGGTTTTGAAGTTTAATGGAAGGAACTACTAGTTTACATATTGCTTTGGCAAAGGGCTAGATAATGATTGCCCGGGCATAAAACCGATGGAATTTTAGCTGTTTTAAGCGTAAATTAATGGTAACCATTATTACTGCTTTGGTTGTGATAACTCACACAAAGTAACATAACAAAAATAATGTAACATGCTAACATGACTATTCTCAGAATGTGTGGGTAGTTAATCCCCATAAACCGTGGAATTAATTGAGAAAGATGGGTTTAGCGGTGCTTTTGCAGCATTTAGTGTTAGAAGAATTTAGTAAGACATAGAGGCAAGATGGTTCAGGAGAAGGACGCACCTATTATTTTGTTAAGAGCAAAAAGGTGACAAGCAAAAAGAAATTTGTTCGCTAATTTTTATTTGCATCCCAAAAAAATAACGTTTACATGTTGAAGAGCCTTTTACTTTGTAATGCCATTGTAAAATGCTTAGTTAGTTTTGTTCGTATTTTGATCCCAGTTTAGTTTCGATGCCTTTACTTTGTAATTTGTAAAATGCTTGCGGTATGGATCCACAAAAATTACATGGATCCAAACAAACGAGGTAAGAACAAAACGCGAATTAATAATTGCTTAGAGGGAAAATAATACATAGACATGCCTGCTAAGTATGTGCAACGACCAATAAGTAAACCCATGCCCGTGCAATGGACCAATTAATTAGTTATTTTAAGTCTAGCAGGAAGCAGCCTTGTAAAAAATTTGCTTTAGCTTTAATTATCTTTTGGTTTATTTCTCATGTTTTAATTTCAGAGCAAAGTTATCTTTGCTTTAATTCGCTTTGTCGGGCCATAATTGTTTAAATTCTCGCTTTGCTTTATTTTTCTCACCGTATCGGGCCGTAATGACGTAAATCCAGCCTTCTTTTAGTCTAGTATCATTGTGGTGTTAATCGATTCCATCAACTCTCACCATAGATGAGGAGGCCGAGCATCTTGGCCGAGGTTGAGGATGGAGAAACCGTGGAAGAGGATGATTCTAAGGATGATTGGATACCTTTAGATGAGTCTTTGTTATCCAAGCTTTTAATGGTGGTTTGGAACGGGCCAAAAGGAGGAATGCATGGGCACGCCGAAAGTTTGACTCATGGAGAAAAGATTTTAAGTATGATTGTTCTATCCCTATTGAGAAATTAGAGTCATGAGTACTCAATGACATGTCCGCAACGATTTATTCTCCGTGTACATGCTCTTTAATTTTGTAATATTATTGATTTTCTTTATAATGTATGTCTTTTTTTCGCTTTTATAGGTAAAGAAGAAGAAAAGTGACAAATTATATCCTCCAAAGCAACGTAAGTAACATATTTTGGTGAATTTTACTATGTATTTCTGTTATATCTCATATTCTAATCTAGTTTTTATTTTGTAGGTTGCATTCTTTGTTTAGAGGCATTGGGAGAATTGTTCTGAGGGAACAAGAGAAAAGAATTGGTGTAAGCGGGTTCGTGAGCATCCATTCGACATCCTTCATGATCCCATTTTCCGCCAAAGCCGCGGAGGCATTAATTTGCATGGTCAAGAAGACTAGGACCAGTGGCGCTTATGATAGACCAAAGAAGAAAGCACCTCCGATCAGCTTTTTTGAAGAGAGAGAAATTTTATCTGATATTGACCATCAGATTACGCATGCGTCTGGCTGTATTAAGAGGCTAGTCTATTATATTTTGACTAGATTTGGGATCAGGGCCGTCAAAGAGCTACATGTTGTTAAGGATTGCGATCTGGTATTAGAAACGGATGAAGAGGGTGAACTTGTGAAATATGGCGAGCGTATTAGCAAGAACCATCAGCCAACAGCCACAAAAGTTGATGATCGCCATTTTCGAAAACCTATCTGGACCCGTGAAGCAGATTTTGTTCTTACATATAAACAATATGTTCGTCACTTACCAGCGAAGGAAAGAGACTCAGAACCAAGGTCATTGTTTCTTCAACCAATTCCAAAGGGCCGAAGCATCGTAAGTATTCAATTACCGCTTGTTCTTTGGTCGGGTTTCAATTACAAATTATTTTTTAATAATGTTTTTTGTTCATTAGGTTTGGTACGCTGCAACATCAGTTGGTAAAAATAAACTATCAAGCTGGTTGAAGACGATGGCTTCTGTTATAAGTCCATAAACAGAGATTTGCAATAAATCTGGTAGGGTGTCATTGGTAACTAGATTGGTCAGCCGCAGACAAACCGGCCTGGCGGGTGGGCATGAGTATTACAGACACAAGTCCAGAGCATCATATGAACAAGAAGTGAAATGTGTGTTAATATTATTTTAACTTGTTTTTTATGCTATGCATTAACTTATTAGATGGCAATGGTTTATTAAAGTAGACACATGTATGTGGGAATAATTGGTCGCTTTTAAATAATATTGAACTTCTCTAATGTACAAGGATGCACTTTATGGTATGTACACTTTCTGAAATTCAATTTGTCGCTTAAATTCAATTTGTTGTTTCTAAAATTCAATTTGTTTATTAATTTGTTGTTTATTAATTTGTCTTGTTTTTATTTATGCATGAAATTGCTAAAAGTCTAGTAGTATACTTGGTGAAGCGGTAATTAATGTCATTAAAGTTCCATCAACATTGCTATCTAGTTCGTGGATTGATGGTAAAGAAAATCAAGGTGTTGCGTAAAAAACAAATAACAAGGATTCAAGAGCTATTATCACCGCTACTTACTACAGATTCAACAATCCTGTGCAAATCCATCTCTAAAATTTGACAATGATGAAGATTACGATGATTCTTTTATGATGAAATGAGCGTAAATTTTCCGTGATATGGCGAGGGCACTTGATGATTTAGGGGCCTGTTATAAATAACCAAGGCTTTTTACTCATTGTACCTTCAATTTTGGTAATCAGCTTGATCGTTAATCAGCTTTGTTCGCTATTGCTTCACCCATGAAAAGAGTCCACAAGAATGAGAATTCAGTATGCTTTTTCTCAAATTGGAAGATATGAAATTCCTCAAATACTTGTTTTTGAACTTACAAGATACTTGTTCATGAAATTTCTAAATACTTTGTTTTTGGAAAACCGACAATGAGATTCTCAAAAATACTTGTTTCGAAAAACCGCATTTGAAATACTTTGTTTTGGAAACCGCATTAAATGAGATTCCAAAAAATACTTGTTTATGAAATTTTATAAATACTTGTTTCGAAAAAACCGTGATTTGAAAGTGAAATTATGCATATCAAAATTTGTTGACTAGTTAGTGGAGGTAAAATTCTTCGCTATAATTTACAACCAAATTTGCGAATCTAAAGGTCCCGGTGATTACATGGTTTTTATCATAACTTTTGAACTGCACTGCTTTTGAGTGTTTTTATTGCATTGGAAAGCTCTCTCCGAGATCTTTCTAATGATGTATGAGAAGCGCATATTTGGTTAAGTTTTCTTAGGCGAAATAACAGATTTCTAGGCGGATTTGATAAGGGTTGCCCACTCCACTAGTTAATTAAAAACATGGTTTGCCCTACCGATCATTATTATCGCCATGTCCTTTGTCCCGCATCATTGTAGTGAAATAAGCTATAATGAAGATATTGAAGAGATGATGTTATCATGGTTGTATCCGAAAAAAAGAAATTCAAATTTTCTACTTTGATGTGTTATGGGATTTGTGCTATATTTGATGGTTAATATGTTATTCATGATGGTTAATATGTTATTCATTAACTTCCCAATATTTTTGAATTTTTGTTTATTAAAAAAAGGGGGAGGGGGGGAGGTGTCACAAGATGAGGGTTGCCTCCATGGCCTGAGGGTGAAGTGGCTTAAATCATAGTTCAAAAGTCATGTTTTGACAATCACTTCAAATTGCTACTTCTAGACAATAGAATACTTGATACCATGACTTTATGGAAATTGGCTTGAAGAAATCTTTGGTGTGCAGATGGAACAAGTATTGCAAAAACATAAGAACAAGTCTAATAGAGCGTAGAATGGAAATACATGTTTTGTCAAAGATAGAAATGAGATAACTCCTTGAAGATTTCTTTATCGATTCATTTAACATAGCTCCAACCACAAATGCCATTAAACTAAAACTAAGAAACCCAATTTCTTAACTCGCAAGCAAAAGCATGATGTCAGAAACTAAACAACCTCACCACCGAATTTCATCCGCAAAACAAAAGAAACTAAAGCCCAAAGCCATTCCCCGGGTCCGATTGGGAAGAGCTGGAGCCTTGCTTGATCTATGGATTCCATTTAAAAATCCCCCCTTTGCAATCACCAACCTCGATTGAACCTCGATTGAACAACTTCCCCGCAATTATAATCGATGAACAACACGTAGTGTTTAATTTATGCAAAGAAACGCCCTTATCAAGATCATCCCATACCATAGCGTAAGATGAGCATTGTTGACACCACACCTTTGTTTTATTTTGCAACCCTGAAGGTCCCATTGCCAATCCATAGAAAACCTAAAAACTACCGATCTTGCATAGAATACATGCCCACGGGTGCCGCTAGCCAATTTCACACCACCTACCCAAAGAATAATCGCAATCGCCAAGCCATTAGGTGCAAGAGTAGGTTTGAGTAGCTACAAGCATATCCTATGTATATTCCGCAAAGATATACCTAGGGATATGCCACAAACCCAATATAAGCTTAGGGTTTGCCCCTCTAGGGGCAACCCAAAACATATAACCATCTTTGAGGCTTTAATAAGTTAAAAAAGAAAGAAAACCTTTAGATATTAGGGCTTAAGATTGTTATTTTTTCCTCTAATTAGGGAAATAGCAGCCCATAGCAGCCCAAATGGTTTGCAAAATAAGAGGACATAAAGTAATTGTAGGGAAGACATTGCTTGAAGCAATTTATCCCATTATAATAGTCCAAGGGTCCGAACGTCTAGGTCAAGAAACTTATATAGGGGAGCTTTATGAAGATTAAATAGAGGCAACTAGCGATTAATAAAGTTGCGTGTTTTAGCTTGTACATTTTCTGGTCTTGTTTGTTTAGTGCCTAATACTTTGTCATTTTAGCTTTGCTAAATTGAACATCCACTTCTTTTTTCTATCCTCAATCAATATGCCTACCAAGTTTTCTTATCTTTGATCTATCAATTTTTATTTTCTAAAAATTCAAACTTGAGGCAACCCAACTTTTCATTCAGAGTATCCGAATAGCCAATATGCACGTCATTATAAATGGAAGAGTAGTTCTATTCTCTTGTTGGTTGTATCTTGTTGTCTAGCTGTTGCCTTTGTTGTTTATTTCCAAAGGCAACCCATAATGTGTAAGCACTTTGTTTATATATGTCCATCAAATATAATAAAGGCAAACACTATGGACATGGAGAAAGGCAAACAATATGCATAATCTGGAATTACTAGATAACTTCCATGAATAGATATAGAATGGAATATACTTTTAAGTCCAATTGAGACCCCAATTGGTCTACGAGACACACACATTAAACTAATCCTACCTCCATTTTCTTTATATTTCATGCCCTCGTGAGAACTAGAACTCGAACTTTATATGCATGCCTTATTTCAGAACTCTAACCCAAGCACCATATGACATCAGTTGACAACCTGTCGATCATTTTATTTTCACTCTAACACTGTCATCTAACATCACCAACATCACCACCAAAGCAAATGGGGATATTATTTTTCGTAGTAGATCTTTTAAAGAAGTATACAACTTGCAACAAATTCATTGGATAGAAAATCCCAACATCATATGTGTATGTACTATGTGGTGGTTCTGTCCAATAATGGTGGTGCATTTTAAAAATAAAAGCACGGTAAAATTAGAAGCACGATGGTGCAAGTAAATGTTCTTTATTTTGTTAACCCAAGTTTAACGCCGTTAACCCACGCTTAGAGTTGGTCACTACATAGAAATTCAATGGCTCCAGCCACAGCAAAATGGGTCTTCCATTATATAGATGCACATCTGTTGTGCCTACTTGACAATGCACTTAAGTGAACTAATGTTTTATCTGTTATCAGATCCTTTGGGTTCTCATGTTGAAATGTAGCTCTTTAAAAGAACCTTTGATAAGGGTAGCAATTTGATACAACTATATTTGAAAATTAGGCATACAAAAGTTAGCCATTGACCTAACTTTTGTCAATGCATCTCATCATCATCATCAGCAGCAAGCATTTCCCCTGATATTTTATTGCCTTCTATGGGAATGCCCTTAGGGTTTCTAAATGACAGAGAAATCCCTATTTCTCCCCTTTCATAAATGAACTATCTCGCCCATGGTTGGTCTATTATCAGCCCTGTTTCAGCACATAATGCTGTAGCCTCAACGACTTAACAGCCGATCCAAATTGAAAACACCTTTGCAGTTTTGATCAACCAATTCAGAAATTTACATTGAAAGATCAGGTGCTGCCCATTCAACAATAGTACGTTTTCTACCATCTGCTAGTTTTTCAATTGGTCTTTTCCACTTACAAGTTCAAGCAACAATATACCAAAAACTATAGACATCGAACTTTTTTTGTAACCTTGCCCAATAATGCATACTGGAGCAAGATATCCCAATGTTCTTTCTATGTGGTTAAATGAGAGACTCCCTCGAATAAACTTTGTAAACCAAAGTCCGCTACTTGTGCTTTGAAATGGGAATCCAAAGAATATATTGCTTGCTTTTACATCTCTCAGAAATGATATATGGGTTCACATGTTCATGCAGATAATTGCTTAAATGTTTGAAACATTTTAAGAATATCCATCTTAATCGCAATTATATTTTATGATCTACTCCAAGTTATCAGAGAATGATAAAACAACCCAGAAGGATGTACAACTCTAGCCAACTAAATACTGCTTTGTGACATAGACAATGCAGGAAATATCCGACCTAACTTCCTATGTTTGGATTGGCATTTTTCAAATGAGATCCGCGTGATTTTACTTTTTGAAGTGTACTTACTTGAGTCCCTCAGAGTGCCAATATAAAATGCACATTCTTCTACCACGCTAAGTGCACCATCTACGCCTTTTTTTCCATGCATGTCAGGAGCAAGTTTAAATTTGGCATGTATTATAAACAATAAGACGTTTTGCCCACCGCTACAAAGAGGCCACACGAACCTAAGTAAGTTCTCATGAAACACCTACCAAGAGCTCAACTTCAACCCAAATGATTTCATTTGATATATTGAATATTTTAACCTTTTCACAAAGAATCCGGGTACCAAGATAACCATCAAAGCTTTGGTAAGGTTTTAATTTTAGTTAAAAAATCACTTGACCCATAAAGTTAGCGCATTCGACTTTTACCTCAGCAAGTGTGCCCCAAGATACACTTCCAAAACAACCTCTTGTCTCATTAAAGTGGTCAAGGGTAATTTCTAACTATTTCAAAGAAAATGTCCTCCAATTTTCACCACTCACACTCAATTTCTCGAATATTCTGCAGAAGATGGCTTCTCGATAAGCTAAAGAAAAGAATAATCCTTCAAAAAAAGAGAAAAAGGTACATGCAAAGAGGTCTTACTGAGCTCCATTGAAGCAAATGCGTAAGTTTTGAGAAAGCCATGGTCCAAGCAGATAACCTACTTTGTCTCAAACCAATTACGTTTACATGTACACCATTAAGAAAAGATTAAAAGAGACAAGCATACCTTGTTAATGATATGTTGATCTCTCCCTTGGCCATAACATGACATGACTGGCCATGTTTTGCTTGATTGATACTTTAATCCACTTTATAGATGATCTTTCTCAAATGTTTTAGGTACTCTAAAGTAGTTTGTATAATTTAACAAGGGCCCCTTTAGTAATGCGATTCACCTTGGGTATTTTTCTTTCCGTTTTGAATACTTCTACATGAACGAGAGTCTCCTTCCCTTCCCTTTTAAAGTTGATTTCATGTCTCATGAATGGAATACACTTTATTATAGCTTCAGCCTACTGTGCTCAACTAGACTGCTTCCTCTTGACAAATCCAATGATTACCGAATCATGTCCCGCAAAGAAAGAACTTCTTGTTATGTTCCTCATGCTGTACCTGAACGCGGTGGATCCCTCATGCTAAAATTTTGAGAACGTAGGAACATACCTTGAGTATACTTTTAACGCTCTATCAATTTCTGCCACTTATGGGAACTACTTTGTCTGGGCTTTCATGCAACTGATTTTGTTAGAAATACTCGCTTTTTCAGTAATGAGCTCCGGGATGAAAGCAAACCCCTATGTTCAATATTGTGAGCTAGATCAGCAGCTTACAAGCTTTGGAGCAGCTAGTGTAAGTGGCATTGTATGTGAGAAAAACCTACTTCTACTAATTTAGTAGTGGTGGTTCCCAAATGGGTGACCGTGGACGACAGTAAATGGCATAATCAAGTATACTCGGGTTTGTCTCACTTTGAAAGCATTAAGACTAAGTATATGGGAGAGGGTATAGGATTAGAACTCCAGTAGAATGTGAGCCGTTGTATATCAACTTTAGTGATTCATAAGGAGCTCATGCCTGCTTTTTCTCACTTCAAAAATCCGCCACCTGCTAAAAACCCATGCTGCAATATTGTATCACTACTTTTTCAGCTTTAACCCATTTTGTGATGAGAGCAAAGACCATGATAATTGCTTTCTACCGTAATCTTTTCGATTCTACCACGCCCAACCACACCATTAAATCAAAAAACTAAGAAACCCACTTAACTCATTGTAGGTGCTATGATGTCAGAGGAACTAAGCAACCTCACCATATATTTCATCCGCTACAAAAAGAACGCGGCGCCAAAGCCATTCCCCCTGTGCCCAATTGGGAAGAGCCGAGCCTTGTTTGCTTGTGGATTCCATTTTTAAAAATTTCCCTTTGCAATCAAAATACATGAACCTCGGGATTGAACCCCTCGACAACAACTTCCGCACTAATAATCACTTTAACAACACGTAGTGTTTAATTTATGCAAAGAAACGCCCCATCAAAATCAAATACCACACTCGTGAAAGTGAAGATGAGCATTGCTGACACCCACACCTTTTGTTTTATTTGCAACCCGGTCCCGGGCTTATCAATTTCGTGAAAAACTGAAAAAAAATTATCGGGATCTTGCATAGAATACATGCCCACAAACGGTTAGCCTTCACACCAAATGCTTAGCAACAATAATCACCGCCAGCTTTATGCAAGAGTAGGTTTGAGCAAGCCACCAAGATATCCTAGTATATATTCCAAAGATATACTTAGATAGCGCCACAAACCCACATATGTTTGTCCCCGACCACAACACCTGGGCAACCTAAAAAATAAACACACCGTGACACAAAAGTTGAATTTTAATATCATTTCAGAATAAACGCTTGTTTGAAATTACCGCAAAATCAATACTTTTTATAAGGCGTAATATCTTGGTGTGTTTAAGGCCGCCCACTGCTTTTTGCAAGCACCTCTTCATGTTTTACAAGCTTTGTAGACATTTGTGACTGGCTCCGCGCTTCGCTGCCTAGATCCCAAGACCTGCTCATCCTTCTCCGCTTCCAAATTTCAGCCCATCACCAGAGCTTATTTTTCCTTTATCTTTTGCTTAGTTTTAGTCTATCATTGTGCTTGTTATTTTATATTCTGAAATCTGAGATCCTGTTGTTCCATATTCATGAATCCATATTCTCCATATCCATTCCATATCTTCGCTTTATATGTATCACTGCTTCTTCCTTTTGCAAACAAAGAACACCTCGATGCATATTCTAATTGTTAGAAATCTAGCCTCTTTCTTTTTGAGCAAACCGAATGAACCAAATCATGTATAAATCATGTAGGATATCATATGTTGGGAAAACATAAACAAATTCCGCCACATCACAAGTTTTCCTTTCTCTCTTCTCCGCCATAGCCGCTGGAACAAAGCTCGCGACAAAACTCACGGAATTTTACTGCATCGCAATTCAGCAAAGTTTATTATGCTTTGTTATTTCATCATTGAATCTGGCCAGAATATTGGCGGGTGCACTTCGTTCCGCCGCCAGGGGCGCCGCCAAGCGGGCGCCGCTTCAAAGTTTTTTTCCAAGGAATTTCTCCTGTCCGAAATTATCTTAATACAAAAAATAACTTAGGTAGGTAGGGGTATCTTTAGAAATTCGTGAAAATACGAGGGTATTCTGTAGTTTCCCATTGGAGAGAGCGTAGTTTGATAGCACCTTCAGCATAAATCTTTTTACATTCGATCAATCTTTCAGTCTAAGACATGACTGCTGCAATGCGCCGGAACTCTGCATGGGATTGGGGATTAGGCGAATGTTGTGTTGTCGGCCGTGAGCATTATCTGTGAAAATCCATGGGGATTAGCTTGATAGCAGTTCCCAACAGTGCTGTTTAGGGGACATTTGAGGTCATAACCCAACAAAACAAGAAGGTTATAGAACACTCAGGAAGACAGCACTTCTAGCGTAAGCAAATTTGTGGCAGCAATTTGTTCCATGTCCATGTTGATATATTGTGTTGATCCTTTAGATTCAAAAGAAAGTTCTAGTTGCTGGCCAAAAGAAGTGGGAAGGCTGTGTCCTTGCAGCGCACAGGAAGGTAGGGAAATTGATAATGTACCAATTATATGCCGTCTAGTGGGTGGCTTCTAATGTTCAATATCATTACTATAGGGAATGCCTGTTAAAATTTGCTGAGCTGTTGAGCTAAAAAGGTCTGTTCTTCCTCCTTTACAATTTTAAACAAAGGCGATTTGATAAGGATGATGGAGCAAAGATCTTGCAGGCCAATCTTGCAAGGATATTAACATCTGAAATGGAAAAGCCTGTAGCCCAAGCAAGAAGGAAATCAGGCCATCAGGATCGTATAAACTACTTTTGCAAAATGTGGAAAAGGTATTTTGTTTCCTGTCTAGGTCATTTTATTTTGGAAACATTGATGCTGCTCTTGCAATCCTTTAGTGGGAACTTCAAGCCAATATATAAGGTTTTTCTTCACTATACTGGATATGCATATATTGTCATTTTTAGTCAGCATTAGAAATGCAGATACATATATTAACCTCCCATTTTAGGACCAACCTTTAAGGACTTGAGCTGACAAAACTGCTTTTTGCAATCCCAAAGTGGAAGCCCCAAGCCAATAATAAGATTTTTCTTCACTATACTGGATATGCATATATTGTCATTTTAGTGTCAGCATTTTAAGGTACTAGAAATGCAGATATTATATTAACCTCCCATTTTAGACTGACCTTGCTGACTTGAGCTGACTATGCTCGAAAAGCATCTAAAGATAGATGCCAGATGCGTAGATCTAAAGCATCGTAAGCATCTAAACATCTATACTTTTTAGATGCGATAAGATGCTTGTAAAATTAAAATTTCTTCTAAATCTACAGTAGCCTTGCCTTGATCATTATACCCCATATTACTCTACTATTATACCTATTGTTACTTGTCTGTACTGCTGTTTGAATGCCCACCCTGAGTCCTGAATTGATCATTAAATGCAAGTTGTTGCTCTTTGAATGAGTTTTAGGTGAGATTGAAAAGGAATTGAAGAGTTCCAGTTTATTGTTGAAGCAAGGCACCCTTGAAAACTACATGTTTGTCATAAAAAAAGCTCTGTTTTGGCTGAATGGGCTCTGACATGGTTAAATCGGGCTGCAAGGGTCTGGATTCGAGTAGCAGAGAGTATCCAATTCCATTTGAGTGCCAAAATCGTTTTGAGCTGTGTGGCAAATGTTCAGCAGTGCAAAAACCTAAAGGGGGAAAATTTTTTTTTGTTGTGTAAGCATCTTACGTTAGATGCGGTACAGATGTGCAGATGCGGATCTAACACATCTAATGTTTAGATGTGCGGGCATCTATCGAAGCCAAGGGAGCTGACAATTTGTTTGATGCCAGGTTGTTTCTGAGAAACAGTTCTGTGAAACTTCTCGAAGGAAAACTTATATATGAGCCCCTTGGGAGTAGTAAGGCCTCCACCAAATTTTCTTGTTTGCTTTTTAGTCAATATGATGCTGAACTTGCTCTGCCCTTTATATTGCTCTCGGATGCAGGTGGTAATATATCTGCCTGAATTATCCATATTTCATCTCTACAAATGTAATTGCAGCTGCCTCGGAAATTCAGTGTTATATAAACCAAGAATATGCATCTCATGGACAGGAGATCAAGATGATTCGTATGAGGTTACATTCTTCCTCGCGGTTGTTTCATTTTCAAATATCTGGTAGCAATTTCAGTCTCACTTTTGAACGCTTTTAGGCAGGATTCTAAAGATGTCTTTATCATTGCCACTGGAGGAGCTTCAACAGGTGCAAAGATAGCATCATTGATGGTTTCGTGGTTTATTTTCACCGGTTCTCAGAAAACTGGTGTTGAAGCGTAAAGAGAGCAGCGTTGAACCTGGTTAAAGTATGCTATACCGTGCTGTAATATATTTGTTGTCACATATCTTCAAGGTTTTGTAGCTGTAAGTCTCTAATGTTCATACACTTAGATGGGGTCAAAATTTAAGACATATAGTATTCTTATCAATTTGTATATTCGAAATTGAGATGACCAAAAGTTACCATGCCTTTAACCTAATTCAGGTAAACCTTGAACTTGAGGGAAAGATCCTGTTTATGTACCTACATGATGTACCAAGCATACTCAGTATTGCCGCAACAATTGGGTCGATGAGCTTACAACTGTGGGTAGGCATGTGCAATGTGGGATGTTACTATTTGATAAGTTATAGTAAAACATGTGTTTCTAAACATGGCATGGATGCTTATTGTATGTTAATTGAGGATTTGCAAGAGACATAGTGTGTTATGTCTTTCGGCTTTGAGAGTACTAAAACCAGTACATTCATTTGATCTTTACGCTTCAGCCCAGAGTTAAGGCTCAGTGGAACGGGGTCTATGTTGACAAGAGACACTTCCACACGCTTAGGATCAGTTCAACCGAAGGTCAAGACTTCTAAGGTATATCTTGACTGAATGATTGGTTATCTGTATGGTTCTATCGAGCTTGGCAAGAAAGCCATTTTCAAACCCTCCTATTGAATTCTGATATTCCAACATGGGAGATATTTGTAGACAAATAGCAAAAGCACATCAGAACTCCTCCTAGAAAATCCCCGTGAATCTTCTCAAGAAACATTTGAATAGTCCAACATGCTTTACTCAGACACCCAGTACCCACTTTGCTTTGGTAATTGGTTTATATGGGATTAAACTACTTTAAAGTGAGGCTACCCGAAGCCCATTAGCCTGAGATCCATGGAACCAGGATACATATATTGGCCCATGGTCTTTAGGAAGGAGCACCTTTCTACTTGTCTGAGCAGGTGGTTAGTGTGGATCTTAAGATGATATATATCAAATGATGATATACAGAATCCTAATAATCTGCCCTCTGGCTTATTATTAGACACGGATGCACCGAACAAAGGGGCAAAAGTCAGAAATTGGAGTGGGGACTATTAATTCTAAGTGCCAGGAATGACAGAATTAGCCACCACGCACCCATTGATTGAGCATCCACGATTTGATAGATGATATTTTGAAGTGTGTACCTTTTGTTCTCATAAGCACGCGGGAATTTGGAATCCTTCACAGGTTCTCGTGGATGTTGATCACTCAATGCTTGTTAAGTGCGTGAAGAAACTTTTTTAAATTTTAATTGGAAATCCAGGTAACTGGTTTGCTTTCTGTTATGGAATGCTTTAAACATGCTCCATGTCACTGGCATGTCTTAGAGCAATACGTAACTGAACGAAGTACAAGTAA